>JAVJIF010034263.1:0-95646 GCA_038442645.1 Agave tequilana | reverse complement strand
TTGAAACTTATATAGGTTTGTAGTATGAAGTCTTAACATTACTCTGTCATTGTGGAGAATTTGAATCTAGATATTTGAAAGTTGAAACTAGATATCAATCGCTAACTTACTATGAGTATGATCATAGAGAACACCTCGATTTTCTATGAGTTAAAGTTATAGCCAAAATGACACAGTGTGCATCTGCAAACTAACCGGAGCCGGAGGACATAGCGACATCCAAAACTACATCCCATTTATTTGATTTTTGAAGGTGTGGATACTTTCTTTTTCTTGAGTTTGCGCATATAAGAAGCATGGTGACTCACTTCAGAAGAACAGAATCACAGATATCTTCTGTGAGTCTAATGTCTACAGAAGTTGGATGACAGAAAGTATTTTTAAAAGCCAAAAATGTTATCCGTATTTGTAGACTGAAAATATCTGAAATTGCTGCTGCAAAAAAAGTAATATGACCAAGAATCATTGACTAATTTTACTCACTACTAGTGCAAGGAAAACTATAACTTGCACAGACGCACAAAGGATCATGATGCTTTGAATTCAGGAAAACACATGCGGAAAGTTGTCCCATGGTTAAACAGAACTACGGCAGTTCCCAACCCTGTGTGAGACTGGTCCAGACTTTGGTTTAGGGGCTCAAAAGATGAGGATGCTGGATGAAGTGCCTGAGTAAATATGACCTACTAGATTGAGGCAGACAACTATGGCTTATAACAGATTTAGTTTCTGCAGTTTTAATTTCTGTACCTTGTAGTTTTCGGCCGAGTGATTTAGATTTCCAAGCCCAAGGTGACGCAGAAACGAAAAGGGGAAAATAGGACTTTGAAAATTGGTGAAGAAATTAGGGTTTGTGGCGGGATTTGAGCATAAACGAATCTAGGGTTTGAAAAATTAAAAAATAAAAATTGATTCGGGCCTCTCGCCTAGGTAGGGTTCGAAGACTCGGCTGAGTCGGAGCCGACTCGGTGGCTGATGAGACGAGTCCGAGACCCGGTTCAATCCAATCTATCAGTTTTGAATAACTCGGGCAGAATCAGAGTCGACTTGGCCGAGACCCGATACGAATTGGGTCGACTCAGCTGAGTCGACCAAGTCGACTCTGATTCTAACCCAAGTCGGGTGTCCTACTGTTCGTCGTTCGTCGACTCCGAGTAAAGGGAGAAAAATGGAGAAAAAGGGCAAAAAAAAAGAACGTTACCTGGCGCTGATCGCCTCTCTTCGCTGGCCAACACCATTTTCCGTTGTCGTCGTCGATCGTCGCCGCCGTTCGTCATTAACAATCTCTCTCCCTCCCGCAGTCTCTCTCTCTCCCCCTCTCTCGCCCTCTCTCCTCTGTCTCTCTGATGGAGACATCTCTTCGGGATTGCGATTCTATATTAGGAGGCGTCGTCGCACTCTTTCAGTTTGGTTCGATTAGAGCTGGGGAATTCAAGCTACATTTCTTTTTCCCTTTTATTGTAATTTTATTTGGTTGTTTCTTTTAGTCTCATATCAGTTGTCATGGGATATCTCTGTTGATGTAGGCCTATTTAAGGCCAAGACTGATATTGTTATTTTCAGTTTTGGAATGAATTAAAATTGCTTTTAAAAGTTTTGTTGCCTGTGTGCTTTGGGTGAGAAACCCTAGAGAGAATCCCGCCCGGTTCCCCATCATATTGATATCAGAGCTATAATCCTGAATTCTTCCAAAACATAACGCACCAAGTATTAAACAAAACCCTACTTTTCTCTCTCCTCCTTCTCACCAATCAGCGCCGCCACACACATAAAAAAAAATCAACGAAACCCTATTTCTCTCTCCCCCCTTAGTCCACCGCCACCTCTTTCCTTGAGATTTCAGGATGAAATCAACCTCCGTCCCAGCCAAACCCCCACCGATCGCTCTCTCATCTCAAGTCGAGCACGATTGCGCCACCAGCGAACAGCACCAGCACTGGCAACACTCCAGTCTCCCCACCGCCATCCAACGTCCTTATCTTCGTCACCCGCAGTCGACGACGGCATCCAACACTCCGGTCTCCGCCGCCGATCTCCTCAAATCGATCTCTTCCTTCGCTCTCTTGCGCACAGATCTCTGCTGGTGCCGATCCTCTTCGTTATTTCGAGCGATTGTTGCGAGCAGATCTCCTCCCCTCCTGGGCGAATTCCGACGATGACGCTTGGTCAAAGCTTCGCTACATACTTTTGGTTACCACAGAAGCCGAGACTGAATCTTCGTCACCTAAGTTCCTCCTCCGATCAGAGAGGTATCATCACATCCCGATAAAATTAAGATCTCCTTCCTCCTCCAGTCAGCGACGCCGCGCTGCCTACTCCTCTGCCTTTATCATCTGAACCTTGCGACGCCACCACCGGAGACCAACAGTGGCCACTGAACCGCCAGTCCTTCGTTTTCACCTACCGCCACTGTTGACAAATCCAGATCCACGTCGACATGATCTCAGGGTCGTCCGCTGCCTCTGATCTCTTGGTCGACCCAGCAGAAGCAAATCACCCACTCCCTCCATTGCCTTGATGGTCTGCGACTCCATTGGCAACTACAAATTATTGATCAACAGATCTGTTTAGCTTGATTTGGGTGATTTGTGAGTTTGCGAGCAGATCACCCACTTCCTTGCCTTGTGGTCCGAGACTCAATTGGCAACTACAAACAGACACATCATCAACAACAGTGCGTCACGCGCCAAGGAGATCTTCAACAGGGATTAGGTGGAAATCAGGTATTCTTAATCAGTATTCAGGTATAAATTCCTTTGAATTGAATTTTGTATGCCACTTTGATTCTGTCATCATACTTTCATCGATTATCTGCCATCTATAAATAGTGAGCGTGTGTATCTGCTTGGCCCTTATTTGCGACATCTTTATATTAATTTAGGGACCGCTAAATACATAGTGGATATCGACAGTTGCATAAAATTAATATTTTACAAAACATTGAGGACTAAATTGCATATTCTTTTTTACATCGTAGTCTCTATTTCACACTCTTGCGCTTGCTAGCAAATTCATTTGCCTTATTGTGTGCTTTACTTTACTGAATTGTTGCTGATCCCTCGCACATTCTGCATCATCCTGCATGATTGCATTAGAGTTTGTTAGTGGCATATAGAAATTAATAAATTGCATTCATTATCATCTATATATATGTAAGAAGATCATCATAAATTCAACATTTAGATAAAAAAAGAGTAAGTAACTGTGCATGCGTACTCGTAGTGGTAAAGTCTACGACCCTATAGAACCCAATACAGATATGGATCCCAATGCTTCTTCGTCTGGTATCACCTCACTAACAGATTACATGACTCTTGAAATTCTTAAAACTCTTGAGGAAATTAAGGCCAAATGAACACTTTAGGTCAGAGAATGGACAGGTTGGAAGTGGAACGTGATGATGGAGCTCGTAATGAAGAGCGTCAGCTCAATAATCGTTGAGAGGAGAGGATAAACAGAATTACAATCGATACGATGAGGATGAACGATACTTGAACATCAAAGTGGACGTATCGAACTTTGACGGCCGCTTGGACCCACAATATTACTTTGATTGGGTAATGAGTTTAGAGCGTTATTTCAAGTGGAATGAAATGTCCCAAGAGCGGCAAGTCGTTTTCGCTACCATGAAACTGGTGGGACAAGCGGGACAATATTGGTCAAATGTTGAAAGACTGATAGCACTACGGAGGTAAGAACCGATCCGGATTTGGGATGAGATGAAGGCCAAGTTAAGTCAGAAGTACCTCCCCATTACTTTTCAGGATCAACTGTTAGACAAATGGAGTAGGCTAACACAAGGAACTCGCTCTGCTACTGAATACATTGGGAAATTTGATGAGTTTTTGACCCGATGCAACGAGTTTGTCGATGAATCTCCAACGGTAAACCTCTCTAGGTTCAGGTCTGGCCTTCGTGATGATCTCCGTAGGGAACTCTTTGCAAGAGATGTTAGTTATTTTGAACACGCCTATCAGATAGTTCGGGACTTAGATGCGTCTCAAGGATCTTACTATCAACGAGGTTCCAAGGCGCTAGAACCACCTCTGGACAGTCTCAGCTCAAACCCACTCCTAACAGTTCGGCTCCGATGGGAGATCTCAGGGGTAAAGGCTTAGTCGAGAGCGTGTCGCGAACCTACCCTCGCACCCAATGCTTTAAATGTCAAGGTTATGAGCGCGTAGAAAAGTTCTGCCCAAGTAAATTCAGAACCCTCTTTCTAGATGATCAATCAGATGAGGTGCAAGACGAACCTCAAAAGGACATTGTATTCGTAGGGAATGCGAGCAGTGATTCTGAGAATGACTTGGAACACGAAGAAGTTCTTAGTACTATCAGACATGTTACTGTCGTTCGATGTACTCTCGCTCAACCTAAGAATATGGTTGACTGGCGAAGAACCTCGATCTTCCACACATGGATAAAGATTGGTGAAAAAATTATAAAATCATTGTCGATAGTGGAAGTTGTATAAATGCAGTGTCATCCAGTTTGATTTCAAAGATAGGGTTAAAAACGGTCCCTCACCCTAGTCCGTACAAAGTTACCTTGATTAACACAACATCGATGGAGGTGAACGAACGATATCTTGTACCTGTGTAATTTGCCACCTATAAGGATAAAATTTGGTGTGATGTAATAACTATGGATGCAAGACATGTGATTCTTGGTCGACCTTGGTTATTTGATATAGACGTGACTTTGTGGGAAAAGTCTAACACCTATACTTTCAACTATGAAGGGCAACGGATCAAACTAATTCCGAGTCAACTCAGATTCAAACAAGAGAAAAAGTCAGTGGACACGAGAAAAGAGAAGAATCTCAACTTAATCAGCCCTAAAGAAATTGAACAAGAAGTGATTAGTGGGGCACAAGTCATCGTTTTGGTTGCTCGGAAAGTAGCGAAAGAATCTCATGAGACAATTCTTCCTGAAGTGGCCCCTATTATCACAAAGTTTGTTGATGTGTTTTTCTAATGATCTCCCTGATCAACTGCCACTGATGCGGAACATTCAACATGCAATTGATCTAGTTCCGGGAGCCACTCTACCCAACTTGCCGCACTATCGGATGAACTCGATGGAACATGCCGATTACAAAAGTAAGTTGAAGAGTTATTGAGCAGAGGGTTCATACGTGAGAGTTTGAGCCATTGCGCTGTCCCCGCACTGTTAACACCGAAGAAAGATGGAACATGGCATTAATGTGTGGACACCCGTGTTATCAATAAAATAATGATAAAATATCATTTTTCAATTCCCAGGTTGGATGATATGCTTGACATGATGACGGTGCTACTATCTTTTCAAAAATAGATTTGAAGAGTGGTTACCACCAAATTCGAATTCGGTCGGGAGATGAATGGAAAACAGCTTTTAAAACGAAGGATGGGCTGTATGAGTGGATGGTCATGCCATTCGACTTGTCGAATGCTCCAAACACTTTTTTGAGAATGATGACATAAGTATTGCGACCCTTTATCGGAAAGTTCGTAGTCGTATATTTTGATGACATCCTCATTTATAGCAAATCAACGGAGCAACATTTGGACTACCTCACGCAGGTCTGTGTAGTTTTGAGAAAGGAGAGTTTATATGCCAATCTTAAGAAATGTACCTTTCTTACCGACCAAGTCATTTTCTTAGGAGTGGTTGTTTCTTCACAAGGCGTCTCTGCAAATCCTGATAAAATTAAAGCTATTGTGGATGGTCAGAACCACACAATATTCGAGAAGTGAGAAGTTTTCATGGGTTAACCACTTTCTACAGACGTTTTATTCGAAACTTTAGTACCATCATGGCCCCGATTACTGATTGTTTAAAAAGGGAGGAATTCGAATGGACTAAGGCTGCTGCCAAGGCGTTTTGGGAAATCAAAGAGAGAATGATGGAAGCTCCCGTTATGAGACTTCCAGATTTCACGAAAGTTTTTGAAATTACTTGTGATGCCTCAGGCATTGGGATAGGTGGTATTTTGAGTCAGGAAGAGCATCCCGTTGCCTATTTTAGCGAAAAATTAATTGATGCTAGGCAACGATACTCAACCTACGATAAGGAGTTTTATGCGGTAGTGCAAGCTCTGCGTTACTGGCGCCATTACTTATTACCGCAAGAATTCGTCATTTACTCAGATTTTGAAGCCCTTAAATATCTCAACTCCCAAAAGAAATTGAATTCGAGGCATGGTAGGTGGGTAGAATTCTTTCAAGATTACACCTACGTTCTTAAGCATAAGGCCGGGGTAGAAAATAGGGTCGCTGATGTTCTTAGCCGTCGTCGTGCCTTACTTTCTGTCATGAGTATTGAAATGGTTGGTTTCGAGAAGATCAAAGACACTTATGAGTCATGTCCTGATTTTAAAAATATATACACTGTCTTAAGGGATAGTTTGACTCATGAGATTGATGGGTTTTCTTCTGCAAGACAGATATTTGTTCCGCTCACGTTTATTGTGTATCCCTCGCACCTCATTGAGAGAATTTCTGGTATGAGAATTACACGCTGGGGGTCTTGCTGGACACTTCGGGCGAAATAAAACAATCAAAGCTGTAGAACATTATTTTTATTGGCCGAGCTTAAAAAGAGATGGTTCAAGGCTTGTTAGTCAATGTCGTACATGTCAACTCGCCAAGCAATGAAAATAGAACACTGGTCTCTATACTCCCCTACCAGTTCCAAACTATCCTTCGCAAGATGTCAGTTGGATTTCGTGCTGGGTCTACCAAAATAGCAAGAAAGCATGATTCTATACTTGTGATTGTAGACCATTTTTCCAAGATAGCACACTTTTTGTCATGTTTCAAAATGTTGGATGCATCTCGGGTTGCTATATTCTACTTTGATGAAGTTGTTAGGCTATATGGGCTACCCAAAACAATTGTCTCAGACAGGGATGTTAAATTCACGAGTTACTTTTAGAAAACCTTGTGCCATAAAATGGAAACTAAACTTCAGTTTTCTACTGTCTTTCACCCACAAACTGATGGATAAACTGAAGTAGTTAATAGAAGTCTTGGTAATCTGCTACAGTGTTTAGTGGGTGAAAATCTTAGAGCATGGGATCTTATTTTACCTACTACTGAGTTTGCATACAACAGTTCTATCAATAGAACCACAGGGATGAGTCCATTTGAGGTAGTGCATGGTTATCAACCTAGGCAACCTATAGATTTAGTTCCCATGGCACCCCATCATACTAGGAGGATGTCTGAGTCAACTGCATCATTTGCATCGCATATTCATGACTTGTATAAGGAGATTAATAATCAAATTTAGAAAAATAATGCAAACTATAAAGCTTATGCAGATTTGCACAGAAAAGCACATGAGTTTAACGTAGGAGACTACGTGATGGTTCGGATTCGACCGGAACGGTATCCTCCTGGTACCGTGAAGAAATTGCATGCACGTAGTGCGGGACCATTCAAATTTTGAAGAAAATTAATTTAAATGCATATATAGTAGATCTCCCACCAGATTTTGGCATCAGTCCCTCTTTTAATATTGAAGATCTGATTGCTTATAAAGGGCTAAATTTTTTTCTGGTAATCCTTTATTGGATGAGCCTTCCCATGAGCTAATTTCTGAGAGACCCTTATTACCTCATCTTCCCAAATACATCCCACCCATATGGCAGAACAGATTGATGAAATTATTGATGATCAGATTGTCTCTATTAGAGATGGTGGTTATCATAGATTTTTAGTTTGTTAGAAAGGACTGCCTGATTCTGATAATACTTGGGTTAATCGAGAGGAACTCCAACAGTTGGACCCTGATCGTCTGGAGCATTATGAGAGCCAAGGAGGTTCACATTCGATATAGTCGAGTTTTCTCCAACCCCGGGGAATGATGGTGACATCTCTCCAGGATTGCGATTATACACCAGGAGGCGTCACACTCTTCCAGTTTGGTTCGATTAGAGCTGGGGAATTCAAGCTACGTTTCTTTTTCCTTTTTATTGTAATTTTTATTTGGTTGTTTCTTTTAGTCCCATATCGGTTGTCATGGAATATCTCTGTTGATGTAGGCCTATTTTTAGGTCAAGACTGGTATTGTTATTTTTAGTTTTAGAATGAATTAAAATTACTTTTAAAAGCTTTGTAGTTTGTGTGCTTTGGGTGAGAAACCGTAGGGCGATAATCTCGCCCGGTTCCCCATCACTCTCCCTCTCCCTCCCCCCTCTCCCTTTGTCTCTGAGAGATCAGGACAGAGACAGAGGGAGAGAGGGGGAGAGGGGGAGGGGGGTGAGTGAGAGGGAGAAGGAGAGGGTGAACGAGAGGGAGTCAGAGTCTCAGAGAGGGAGAAGGGGGGGGGGAGAGGAGTGAGACAGGGGGGAGAGAGAGAGGAAGAGACCCGATCTCTCTTACCTTTATCCTTTTTTTCTTTTGGTTTTTTTTCATATTTATCCCTAAAATTTTTCATATATTTAAATTTACCCCTAGACCATCATATTTCTCTAATTATCTCCTCAAAATAAATTTGTTTTGGACATGTTATACAGGATTTTGCTGGATACATCTTTTTACGATTTGTCGTGATTTTTTTAGAATATTTTGAGTTTTCTATGTAGTGTTTTGCGCGTATCGCCCGAGACCGATCCGGGTCGACAAAACCGATTTGTTTCAGTGCCCTCCGAGTCGGCGGCTAAGATCGTGACTTTGAACCATGCACCCAGCTGATTGCTCACCCACTCCATGCATCACACACAGAGATTTAGGTTCAGGATTCACACTTAGGAGAAACGCTCTCCCACTTTATGCCTCACACACGAAGATTTGGAAGAACCCAATTTGGTTTTAATTTCTCAAAATTTCAATAATCTATTCATTATCTCAAGCAAAAGAACTACAATAGTTTATATAGAAAAGATGACACGTGCACTACTCAGTACTCATGCCTAACATAAAAAAATAAAATCTTAATAAAAATAAACTAATACAAGAAAATAAAGCTACTAAATTAACTCTTCCTATATGTCTTCGTGTCCCCCATCACAAGGTGTAATAGGGGTTTGTAAACATACGTTTGAGCTTGTTACTTAGATTCAATAATCTTGGGTTAAGTCCTAATTTAGGTAGAGGATCAGTCTAGTTGTAATCTAATAGTAGGTAAATGTTGAATATTTGATGGACGGAATCCGTTAGTGTTTGTCAGGTCCCATGTCCGATTCAAATTGAATAGAGAATAAACTGCCGCTGGATGCTACTTCTATCCTACAAAGCCCATAACTACAATCAACCTCAGCTGTCTTTATTTGAATAGGAAACTAATATCTAACCTTTCTCCAGTACAATCCAAGATTTCCCTATGTAGCTGTAAGTTGTCTTGCCAGCTTGTATTTAATTTTTTTTAACTGCATACTTTTGCTCATTTTCTTCCCCATGCCAATCAATGAGAGAACGGTCAGAATGTGTGCTGGTGCACGAGCGTGCGTTATGCATTTGCTCTCCTTTAAATTTTAATGATTTTCCTTCTTTTAACTATAAACTCTTTGAATCCATCCTCTGTTTACTCCATCCATCATTCCTATATCTTTGTAGTGCAGTTTTCCTCTTAGTAACTAGTCTGATGACTGCTCACCCATCATGTATGGTCTTCCTTGTAGTCAATTTGCATGTATTTAGTGGTTCTTTCTTATTTTATATCATGACTTATTGATGAGTTAATTGATGGATTGCTAAATCTCATATTTTTGATAAATGCAGAGTTGCTTGATTAATTTGACTTTGTGTTGTAGGTCTTAAGGTGCTTGAGTTCCATTGATAAATGTAGACATAATCATAACTCATAAGTATTTAGTTTGTTTGGCATGTTCAATTTGACTTGATTTTAGATGCTCACGTGATAGCGCCAGCGAGTTAGTATTTATATCTAATAAGCTTATTCAGGAAAGAGTAACAATAATTTTCTATTGGACTCTTGAGTGATTGAGAGTGCGTGCGCGCACTTGTGCGGGCGCAGACGCTCATTTGTGTGCATGTATGCGTATATACATGTAATGTGCCCGTGCGAGAATCTGTGCATGCATGTTGATGTCTTGATGTGTTCTGTTTGTCTCTGTGGTGCATGGGTGGGCATTCGGGGCAGTGAATCAAATGGCTGGAGAGGGTTTAAACACGGAAATTCAGAATTCAACATGTCCGAAAAGATGTTGAGATTCACCAGCTATGTTGGTGCAGTAGAGAATTTGAAGCTTGCCCTGCTAGGTTAACACATAGCTCAATCATGTACAACACAGAAGGGTGTTCAGGGCTGTGAAACAAATGGCTGGAGAGGTGAACATGGAAATTCATAATTTGACGTGTCTAGAAAGATGTCGAGAGTTCACCAGGAAGGTTTCACAGCACAAGTTTCACATATTGAGTCAGTAGAAAATTTATAGCTTTCCTTGTCTAGGTTAATGGATAGGTCAATCATTTACAACTGCGGTTGCCAGTCACAACCTGTTGAACTTTTTCTGCAATATCATGTGATCTGACAGTTTTACGTCTCCATGTACTTGATATATATGTGTTTGTCACTAGAAAATGTATTGGGCACTAGTACCATAAGGAAGTCACGCACATATGTTTGACTTATCCTTCCCTTCAGGAAGATGGTTCCATGGGTTTAATGGATTTGTACAGGAGGTGATAGTTCATCGATTTGTTTCTGAGATATTGATGTTTATTATTTTTTTGATGTGTTTGTTTGTAATGTTGGCACTGACATCATATTATTGATATCAATTGTCATCATCTTATTAGTTTGATTTTAATTGTCTGTGAAAGTCTATTCATTTTTTGAATTACGCAAAATTGATTATAGGTTGCTTTTTTATACAGTGAATGCCCATTCATTTTTTGAATTACGCAAATCGATTATAAGATGCTTTTTTATACAGTTCTATTCTATCATATCATGCTCTTATATATTCAATCCTTTTTCCTGATGTATTTCTTTACTGGCTGTAAGAATGGGAAGAATCTTGAATGGTAAAATTCTTACTCTAGTTTAAAATTAAAAAAATGTTTTTCCCCTTTATTAATGATGCCTAATATTGTATATCTCAGAAACAACTGTTAAACAAATTGAGGATGCATTTAAAGAGTTCACGAACAGTGAGGATATTGCAGTTGTGCTGATTAGTCAGTATGTAAGTATTCAGGTTATTTTGTGTATTTCTCAATATAATTCTTTCTCTTACTGATCAGATTGTTTCAACATCTTTCTGACTTTTCCTGCACAACTTCTCAACAACTTTATGATACTTGAGTGATTGCATTTAGTGATTAGTTCTAGGACACCATCATATACCGCAATCATACTACGTTCACTTGAGAGATTTTTTTCCCCCCTACATTTTAAGCATCACAATATACAAACACACTGAACATGCCATGCTATAATACACAAAGCATGATATGCTTTCTTCATGCCTTCTTTTAATCAGTACTTCAGTTATAGGTGGCTAAAAATTTGAAATGGGAGAATGCACACAAAGGATGTTTTCCTAGTGCCTTCTTGAAATCTTGTTAGGCTTTCTGTGTGGTTGATATCTTTTCTTGATAGTAACATATGAAGAATAAAAGATAAAATGCATCAACTCTGAAGAGATTACATCTAGAATAGACCAATAATAATGTGGGCACTTCTAATTTCTTTTCTCTTATGATTACAATGACGATAACAACAACAACAACAGCAACAACAACAACAACAACAACAACAACAAACACTTTCTCTTTTATTGTTGGAGAAAGATGGATAGCTTTAATTGCCTCAGATTATGATATGACATGAGTTTAGTGACACCCAGAGATAATTTAGTAATGTAGTTTAAATTTTCAAGCATATCTTAATTGAGGGTGTTTGGAAGTCAGAGGAGACCAAATTGCATACTAGGATCTGCAATTCACATTCCTCAATTGAATGTTCATTGTTTAGTATTATAGTTAATAAATTCTATTGATATTTGGATATCTAATTCGTACAAAAAACTGTCAGATGCAAAAATGCTTGGATATCAATCTAATTCGTACAAAACCTTGAAATGCTTGGATATCAATCCTAAACATGTTTTTCAGAAAATTGTAAAAAAGATTCAAGTACACTATCGCATATTGTTATCAAATTGAAACTTCTGGGAAGAACTGTCCACCCAACAAAGGCACAAATTCTCATTGTTCATATATTTTTCTGAATGAAACAAAATATTAGGTTTTGCTTGCCAAGTTTGGGGGGGGGGGCACTGGAAGCATGCATTGGTGAGGCAATAATTGTGTCAATTAGGAATCAAATAATTGCATTGATGAAGCGATGAAAAAACAAAAAGGAATCACCAGCTACTTCTAGTTAAACAGTCTACTCGATTTGAGCCAAAATTAGATTTGTTAGAAAATAGTCTTCCATACCAATCCAACAACATAAAGCTTGAGAAGTACCGGCTCATTCTAAGGGAGCAAATTTGAGTTGCTATTGCTTGACTGAAAGTAGGCTGCAATCTGGAGCTTCTGCAAACTATGCAGTCTTTAAGACATAAATTCACCATAAGGTTTGGTTTAGCCAAAATTAGATTTATTGGAAACTATACTTATAGATATATCCAACTCCGCCAGTGCACCGTTGAGTGCCTGTCCCAAGCCAGGATAAAGGAGGAGGGTTGTGGTAGGCCTGTGACAGCCAACGTAAAATATTGTCACATACTATGAACATGAACCAAGTCTCTTTTAGTTCATGTAGCCTACCCCAAATACTTGGGACAAATGGCTTAATTGTTGTTGTATACTTATAGATATATCCAACAATATATAACTTTAAGATTATTGGCTCACTACAAAGAGAGATAATTTGAGCTGCTATTTGTTTATTATTTTGGCATACCCAGTGGGACCCATTGCCGTCATAGATGTGCAAAGAAAAATACATTAATGAGTTAGATCGGCGTGAATATGCCGAATATATACAAGAGGGAAACTTCAATGCCTTCTTACTCGTATTGCGTAGGATGGAGGAAAGAAAACAACAGTGAGAGCGTGAACATGCCGAAAGAAAACAATAGTTAGAGCATGAATATGCTGATCGAAAGCAGCAACGACAATGTGAATATGCCGAATGAGAACAACAATGATGTGTATGAATTGAAACGTTGCAAGTCTGAAGACTCTTTACAGCGGTGGCGTGAATATGAATTGGAACGTCGTGAGTCTGAAGCTAGGTGAGATTCTTTACGGCATCTCCTCTATGATCAGGAAATGGGAGGAAGGATTAACGGCATGGTCGGCCAATTCAATACATCAACGTATGAAGGTCAGCGAAATGATACTTCACAATGAGAAAAAAAAACTAAATCTCTATCCAAAATACTGGGGGCATGAGATAGAAAAGCCTCCAAGTACCTATCTTCCAATGGCCCATGCCGAAAGTGAGGATGAAACACAACAACCTCCAAGTTTTGATCATCCTATAAAAGTGGCTAAGGAACATGAAATACAATGATTTGAAGAGGCCGTGAGGCATGAAATGGATTCTTTTACAAGTACCCATGCTCCTATTGAAGAGGCCGTGGGGTATGATACAAACCAATTTTTAAGTGCCGTATCTTCTTCAAAGAAGTCAAAGAGTAAGAGATAGACCTGCTCAAAATTAGAGAAGCCGATGACACCCATCGGCATGGATATCAACAAGTAATGGATGAAATACATTGGTGTGAGCTTTGTTATATAGCCAATAACATGATGAGTCAATATAAATGAGCGGGGATATAGATTGGCAAGAAATTGCTAAGGGCATAAAGAGAATCGCTGATGAAGATAAATTCTTACATCGGAGTGAAATTGCTGTTGAAATATTCAAGATAGACTTGCTAAATCTCCATGAGAATGATTGGAATATTATTATAACCAAAAAGGAAAATCCGATTATATTTGCACTTGAGGTAATTGAAAATAATCATATTCGGTGTTAGATCAGAAAGTTTGTCATTTGTGGGCTATCAAATATCAAAAATCTATTTGGATTTGTGGTTCATATGCTTTGCTGACGGACGCAAACTGGTTTGTGTTGTCCAAGTAAGGAGGCGTATCGGCGATTCCTAACACTTTACTAGTCGCCACAAACTTCACGTCTATATTGGGCTGAACTTATTTTACCTTTCAGAAGTCTTTCTATTTTGCCGTTTTGTTTGGTAAAAGGAATGGTTTAATCGGCTTTCAACTTGTCGAAAGCAGTCAATAGATGGACGAGCTGCTAAATGTCTGTAATCTGAAGCTTTATAGCCATCTCAGTCTGGTACATAAAGCCAATACCAATCAACTTATATATCATTGGATTCATATGAGAGTCTACTTTCTTATGATTTATGGCCGAAATGCCACACACTGCGCAAAATTTCAGACTGCGGCCTGCTTTCAAGTAAGTTATAGCGGCTCACATTAGGGGTGAGCATCGGTCGGTTCGGTTCGGGTTTTGTTGATTTTGATAAAACCGAACCGAACCGAACAAGGTCATGAACCGAATCGAACCGAACCGACTCAGATCGGTTCGGTTCGGTTCGGTTAATTCGGGGAATCACCTCGCCGTCGAACTTCCCATCTCAACTTTTGCACCTTCTCGTCAAATCTAAGTTGTTTATGAATCTTTTTCCCGTGATCAATATTTTTCTCATGCGAACACTGGTTTAAAAAATAAACTAACTTTCAAAACTTAGACGAACATAAAAGTTCAAAAATGATTTAAGAAAAGTTTTAGAATATATCTACATTAGATATTTAAAAGAGATGCATAATACTCTATTGCATAACAGAATATTTCAAAAAAATATAAGCGTTATGTAAACAATAACCTTAATATTACACAAAAATGTGAACATCTCATGAATTTATTGCTTGAAATGTTTCATTAATTCAAGCATTTTAATGATACTGAAAAGTTAGAGCTGTGTACTCATGACATAAACACAAGCATGCATGACATGACATACCTCAACATCATTGTAAAATCATGAATGTTTCTTGTATTGGCGTGAAATTGTGCTGGGTTAATTTGTTTCGGTTAATTCTGTTCGGTTCGGGTTTTGGAGCCCGATACCGAAACCCGACCGAATTTACGCGGTTCGGTTCGGATCGGTTTCGGTTTTCGGTTTTGGGCGGTTTTTCGGTTTTAACCGAACTCTGCTCACCCCTAGCTCACATTATCTTTCCCATACTAATTCAATACTCTTAAAGTTATATATGATTCATCTAAAAGTATAGTTTCCAACAAGCCTAATTGTTGCTCAACCCGAGCCCTATGATGAAAGTTATGGATAAAAGACTACATAGTTGTCATAAGCTTCAGAGGTAGCGGCCTGCTTTCAGTAAAGCTATAGAGGCTCAAATTTGCTCCCTCATAATGAGTCGATACCCCTAAAGTCATATATTGTTGGATTTGTATGAAAGTCTTGTTTCTAACAAATCTAATTTCAGCATAATCGGAGTCCGATGATGGAAGTTATGGCTGAAAGCCTGCATATTGCACAGAAGTTTCAGACTGTGGCCTACTGCTTTCAATCAATAGCGGCTCGAATTTTCTCTCCGTATTGAGCTGATGTTCTTAAAGTTTTATGCCGTTGTATTAGAAATCTAGTTTCTGTGGTTATTCATGTTCATCTGTTTTATTAATTCCATATTTTGTGAATGTTCCCCCTTATATTCGTACAGTTCATTGTTTTCATCAATCATTTGTGATTCTAAAATTGACTTTTGGATTGTTTAAATAGCTGAGTCGTCTTTGTTTGGGGTCCCCACCTAGCCATCCGCTTAAAGCACTAGCCTTACAAGTACTTGCTTCTTTGGTCTTTTAATTTCCACCTAAGCTAGAAATAGGGATCTGATCGAATGTGTGATAAGAGAGAACAAGGGACCCATTATATGGATGATTACTAATTCCCACAATAGTTAATCATCTAGAAATCAACATATGTAATTTGGGCGAGTTGCCTATTCCCAACTTCTATTTTTCACCCTGACACACAATTAACAGGATACAATTTTTTATGGTGATTACTTGGGCAATGCTGATGGGGTTCTCTTTAGGGCTCCTCTGTTACCGTGGAGTATGGATAGAGCCGAGTTGCAGCTATAGAATCTCACTCTGATATGCACTTTGGAAATATTCATTTTGGAGTTTCTCCCCTCCCCGCTTGTTCACAGCAGATTCACAAATAGTTCACATCAAATATACGCATAGAAAGTTTTTTTTTTGTGGTTTTACAAGGCGATCAATTACACTAGTTGCTATATGAATGAGCTCTTAAGTAATATTTCCGTTTTCCTCCAGTGAAGCTGATAGCTTCATGAATTTGTGCTCACAAGGCTTGAGTTATTTTGACTCATGTAATAAACAATTTTTCTTTTCTTTTCCAGGTTGCAAATATGATAAGATTTCTGGTTGATAGCTACAACAGACCTATTCCCGCAATCCTGGAGATCCCATCTAAGGATCACCCATATGATCCCACCCATGACTCGGTCCTTTCTCGGGTGCGGTACTTGTTCTCTGCTGAATCCGTGGCATCTGATAGGCGCTGAAGAACTGGATTCATCTGTCAGTGTGACAGTTCAATGATCCACCACATGTGTGTAGTTTTTCTCTTTAATGTTATGCATGCTTCCTTCTGGTGCAGGGGAACCATAAAGTGGGATTATCTTTATCATGTGTATTGAATAAAATGTATTGGCACATGATTTTGAATTCAGTTGTGTTAATACTGATACGCTACATATATTGTTTCCTGTTTTATGTATGCTTTTTGTGTTTAGCGAATTCTGGCACTGTTTCATATTCATTGATATTCATTGATATGGATTGGTAGGATGCCTTGCTGCTACTGAAGGACATGTAGCAGTGTACTCCATTATGATATTTTGCGCACATATTCATTATTCATTAACGTATCACCTCCATTTGAGGTCAAGAGTGGGCTATGAGCATCAATTCTCTACCCAGGGTTTCGTCATATATAAGCTAACAAATTTATCTTCAAAACATTTTAAAGGTTGTTCCAGAAACTCTGGAACCAAGTCTTCAGTTAGCAGCTGCAGTCCTTGCACAGGTAAAAGAAACTAGCTATTGCTCATGCTGAAAATGATGTGAATTCAAGTTTTTCCTTTTCATAAATGACTCAGTCAGTACTTAGCATGTTTGTAACATATCTCCTCTTGTAGGCTAAGTTGCCAATGTCACAGGCTGCTCCAACAATCAATGAATTCAGATCTTGTCACCTCTAGGAGCTTACAGAGGTATGATATCATCAAAGTTGTGTCTATTGTTCTATTCAACCTTCTTTCCTATACTTTCCTATAGTGGTTGCTAACGCGGGGGGAGGGGGAAAGGTTAGCAGTTACACCATATTAATTGAAGATGATCACTATTCAAGAAACTTTTTTTAACGAGGGAAGTTCCGCGCAAGAAACTTAGAAGGCTGTTTTGTACTTTCGCATTTTAATCCTTCTGTGTCACTGACAATATAGTGGACTCTCCATTTGGAGGTTCTGTGCGGTTAATATTTCCCAAAACACATGTTTTTGTGTTCAATCTGGCTTCAAGCACACAGTGAAATGGATGTTGCAATGGATATGTCACTGTTACACATATAAATTACCTTAGTGGCAAGCGAATTGTAGCTTTCAGCTTCAGAAGGATATAAAAACTCAAGATGCAACATGTTTTAGTGATTGACTGATGGCTTGTTTTTATCTGCAGCTATGTCAGACTAGTGGAATCTTGCTCGGCTGTGGATATTCGCGGATTATGTGTCCAGGCCTAAGGCATCACTCTCAGACGATGAGAATGACATCGTCGAAGGGACATTGGCTATATAGCCATGCGCCAACTAGGAAATAGCAAAAGATTTTTGTGACTGTATAGCTGATGAATCCATTTCAGCAGTGGAAATTGTATAGGAGAATTTTTTTTTTTTTTTTTTTTTGGGGAAAGTTGTTTGGACCCTTCATTAATAGTTATTATTATTTTTTTTAAATTTCATTACAAAATTTACCAGGGCAACTATTGTGCTTGTATCTCAGTTCATTTCAAAATTTTGCCTCTTGGCTGTTTGGATTCAAGGAATTGGGTGGAAGTGAGGAAGTGGGAAGTGTCTTTTCTCATTTCCGCTGTTCATCCAAACACCGAAAAAGAAAAATGGAAAAAGTTCTTTTCCTTCTCTCTTTTCTCCTTTACACAACGTTTTCTTCACTTCCAGAGTGCTACAGTTAATTTTGTGGTCATGTAAATCTCATTTGTAATAAGTTGTAGCACAAAACAGTTAATTTTTTTCTCATGTAAATCTCACTTGCATTCTAATTACAATTTAATTTTTATTTTTCTTAATTAATTTTTAATTTAATATTATTTTGCGGTCAACTTTGTAGTCAACTTTTTCACTTTCACTTTCACATTACCATCCAAACACCGAAAAAGACATAACATTTTCCAACCACACTTCCCAATAACATCCAAACACCAGAAAACTTACTAACCAATTCTCAAGTTCCAAAGGGAACTATTACCACTTCCTCACTTCTTCACTTCCTCACTTCCACCCTTAACCAAACAGGCCCATATTGAAATCCAAATTTTGCTCCTGAGTTATTGTCAAGTGCTCAGCACCACGGCTGGGCAAATTGCAGGACTTTGTTGTAAATAAATTGTTGGCATTCCCTGGGATTTGTGCAGTACATCTTGTTTTGCATCAGATTTTTGGCATGTTTGGGAACGATCTGGTATAAATCAGGTGAAATGTTCTTTTCTCTGAAAATTTCAAATAATTTTATATTTTTTGGCCCATAATGAATAATATATGCAGTTTTTTCTTCACGTGTGTACCTGAGTTAAATATTTTATTTCATTTTTTGGTACACATGATGTAGACAAAATCAAATGAAAGCGATGGAGAGGATTTGGGTCCATAAAATAATTATCTGGATTTGAAGCGTTTTTGTAGAAATGATTTTTTTAACAAAGGAATATATTATTAGGAAACTTTAGGTATGAATTGGCAACCCACTTGTGTTTCATGTCTGGATGGTGTTTTGATCTGTCACAAGAATTCGATTCTTTCACACTGTATGTTCAAATAGCTTAAGATTGTACAGCCCACCAGATGTGATTTTGTCTTCTGTATTAGTTTTTATTTTTACATTTTGTTATTATTATAATAAATTTGTGATGTTGATTAAAATACTTAATTGCTATGAACCAGTTTTATGAACAGACTCAGCATTTTCTCCTTTAATTCACTCTCTCTTTAGGGCCCCTTTTAACTGAAAACAACTTTTAATTGAAAAAAGAAAAGTCTTTAGGGCTTTTTGGGTCGAGTTGAGCCCAACCCAACATCTTATCTGATAATTAAATCTAACCTGAATCTTTGAGCTCGGGACAAGAGCAGGCTTGCAGGCCTATACTCATTGTGGGCTTTAAAAGGACAGTTTGACATTTATCAAACATCTGATTTTTTTTTTTTTTTTAAAACAAACTTCTTTATTTGCTTTAAAAGCTGTGATGGTTGTTTAGCTCGTTGATCTCTCTATCTAACTAGTGATTCATAGACCTGTTTTTTTTTTTAACTAAAACCATTAGACTCACATAATCACAGTCAAATAATTTCTGAAATTTTTTAGTGATTGACTGATGGCTTGTTTTTATCTGCAGCTATGTCAGACTAGTTGAATCTTGCTCGGCTGTGGATATTCGCGGATTATGTGTCCAGGCCTAAGCCGTCACTCTCAGACGATGAGAATGACGTCGTCGAAGGGACATTGGCTATATAGCCATGCGCCAACTAGGAAATAGCAAAAGATTTTTGTGACTGTACAGCTGATAAATCCATTTCAGCAGTGGAAATTGTATAGGAGAATTTTTTTTTTTTTTTTTTTTTTTTTGGGGAAAGCTGTTTGGACCCTTCATTAATAGTAATTTTTTTTTTTTTTTAAATTTCATTGCAAAATTTACCAGGGCAACTATTGTGCTTGTATCTCAGTTCATTTCAAAATTTTGCCTCGTCAATGTTGAAATCCAAATTTGCTCCGAGTTATTGTCAAGTGCTCAGCACCACGGCTGGGCAAATTGCAGGACTGGTAGTAAATAAGGGCGTGTTTGTTTCGTCGCAAAACGCCAGTCGTAAAACTTCTTTTCCATTTTCTGTTGTTTGTTTCGCTGCAAAACAAGTTGCAAAATGCAACTCTTTTTTCCCACTTGCAGTTGCTACAGTTAAATTTGTGGTCATGTAAATCTCACTTTTACACTCATATTTTCCCACTTGCAGTTGCTACAGTTAATTTTGTGGTCATGTAACTCTTACTTGTAGTACACTTACAGTTCAAACAGTTACTTGATAATCAATATATAATTTCATATTATTAAATATTTAATATTTTAAATAGTGTTCAATTTCTTATTTAATTATTTATATTTTTAATCTTTAATTTTTTTTATTGTTTTAATATTGTTTTAATATTTAATATTTTACTATTTTAATTTAATATTTATTTAATATTTTATTTAATACTTTATTATTTTATTAATACTTATTCCATTTATTATTATTTTATTTAGATTTAATATTTTATTAATATAACAATATTATACTTTAATATAAAATTACTATATATTTATTTATTTATTTTTTAATATAAAAAATTACTTTATTAATATCATAATATATTTATTATTATATAATATTTATTATGTTAATATTGTAATAATAATTCAGTATAATAATACTATAATGATAATTTATTATTAATTATAATTATATTTTACTTTGTTAATTTATATTTCTATAATATTATAATAATATTATAATAAAATTTATATTATAATAATTTTCAAGTATTTTTAATATTATAATATTCTAACTATATTTTATTATTTTTTAAGATTTTTTAATATTTATATTTTATTAGTATTCTTAAAATTTTATTAATATTCTTTAGATTTTCTTAAAATTTTATATTATTTATTTAATTAATATTTTAGTAATATTTTACTATTTATACTAATATTTTATTAATATTATTGTTATAAATAAAATATTAAGATTATTAATTTTTTATCTCAAATTTATTAATACAATTTAATTTGCAATAGTAGATTTAATTTAATATTATTTATAATATTTAAATCACTGCTACAGATTTTGTGGTCAACTTTTTCACTTACACTTTTACATTACCAACCAAACACCGTAAAATACAAATACTTTACCATTTACACTTCACTTTATCAACCAAACACCGTAAAACACAATATACTTTACCATTTACACTTCACTTTATCAACCAAACACCGTAAAACACAATATTTTCTCTGCTACAGTTCACTTTTTCCATTCTCATTTTACGACTTACGACTTGCGACATTTTGCAACGAAACAAACAGGCCCTAAATTGTTGGCATTCCCTGGGATTTGTGCAGTGCATCTTGTTTTGCATCAGATTTTTGGCATGTTTGGGAACGATCTGGTATAAATCAGGTGAAATGTTCTTTCTCCGAAAATTTTCAAATAATTCTAGATTTTCTCTTTTTACTTTCTTAAACCTTCGATTTTTATTTAGGAATCAATTGTTTCGGCAGTGCTGTGGCCAGGCATATGTTTGGAAAAACTTAAATGAATTTGATTCAAAACTGAAGTAAAACTTGATATAATTTACTAAGTTACAAGATTGAAAATTGCTGTGTCACTCAGAAAATTAACAAAGTTTTTGCAAAATATTCTTCCAACAGAGTGTGTGTGGTAGATTTTAAAATTCTCTGAGGATATCGTACTTAAAATTAAATTTGTGAAGGAAATAACTTTAACAAGCTGCACTGAATATTTCTCAAAAAAAAAAAAAAAAAAAATCATAAGTGAGTAACGTTTCTGAAACAAATTGAAAATTATTTGCCAAGAACATGAACTTGAAGTTTTCTGCCAAAAGCACATATTTTTATTTTAGGAATTTCCCAACATTTGCCGGAGTCCTGATAATTTTTAAGTTATTTCAATTCTCCCGCCAATCCTCCTCATTTGAAAAGCCCAGTTACTTATCATGCACCCCTTATCACTTATTGGACTGCTATAAATGCCCACTCCCCCGCTCAAATTTTCACACTTTGATTTTGATCTCGTCTCTCTGTTCATCTATTTTCCGCCCAAAGATGAAGCCTCTCGCTCTTCAAACTCCGAAGCCCTCTTTAAACCGCAGCAGATCCAAGGAAACCCCCAATCGAAGCGATCGGAGACAGGATCGAACGATCCGAAGGTCAATTACGAAACCCTGGCTCAGCTCCCTCCTCAATTTTTTTTTTCCAGTCTCTCAATTTCTCTCATCAGATCCTTTCAAAGGGCTCCAGCTCCAATCTCTCAGAATTGTCGGAGAAAGACGCCTCAGATTCGAGTTCGAGCAAAGTGAAGCAGCAAAAGTAACTTCGGAACCCTAGTTTTGTTACTTTCCTCATGATTTCTTGCTTGATTCTTCGTTTTCTGGATTCTCCTTTAATAGATCGCTCCAAAGAGCTTGAATTTGTATTTTGAAGCCGTCTCTGAAGATCTTACGGCGTCTACATCGGATCCGCCTCTGTTCTCGCCAGATTTGGACAGCTCCGTTGAAGATCAAGACCTGGTAAACCCTAAGTTCTCTGAAGACCGCCAATTTTCTCCCTCGGATCTTCTCAATTTGTTGTGGTTTCTTTGCAGACGAGCTGGATCTCACCTCAGTCGACCATTTCATCTGAGATCGTTCAAGGAGGAGCCGCATCGGGCAAGGTCTTGGTGTCAATGGAGAGTAAGGAGGCGGGGATGGTGACTGATCTGTTGAAAGAGTCGATTCTCGAGTTCAAGAGCTCTTCGACGAATCTTCTCGATGCTCTGAGAGTGGATGTTGACAGAGAGAAGAGAGAAACTGGCGGATGGAGTGATCCGATTTTTCTGATGAAGCTGCAAACAGGATTGTCTCTGTTTCTGGTGTTCACCGTGACGCTGTCGAATTTTGTTTTGGCTTCGGTGATTTCGAGCAGCGGCGAAGAGGAGTGGACTGGCTTTTATCCTACTTGAGGTACATGCTGCTGTTTTTCGTCAAAAACAGCGGTTTTTTAGTTTTGGTTTGGTTGGAAAATGGTTAGATTTAAATTTGAGCTGTAGCTGCCGAGAGTTTATGAATGAGTTCAGTAAGGTTCTTGTAAGCATGTGTTGTTAGAAGTAAACTCTTGCTGAGAGATTCAGGCATGAGAAGAAAATGCCTACAAAATAGTAAAACAATATGCTATTGTGTTGTCTAATTTTGAAGCATTTTCCACTTGTAGTAAAATTCCGTATCAAATCAATGCCTACGAATATGTAATTGTCTATTCTGTGACTGAAAGCCTAAAATTTCTACTATTACTGATATATAAATCATTTACAAATTGAAACCAAAACCCTCTGGCAATGAGCTAAATACAACAAAGTAAAATCAACTAAACTAGAGGTATCTATTGACATTAGTTTTTATGCAGTCTTGTTTATTGATCAGAGCACAGAAGTTTAGTTAAGAAAACTGCAGCCATGTATTCTTCTCTCTAAATGTGTAGTTTATAAATCGTTTCCCTTCTAGTTCTTTTGACCAAGTACAATTTCTCTTTCCTGCACATAGTTTCTTCTTTTGAACATTTAACTGCAGTTTAATGACTTGGGAATGTGGCAATTCAATTTTTTACCAGTTCTCTATTGAAGTATCATGTATCTATTGTAGCCTCTTGTTTTCTGTTGATGATTTAATGTAATTTACGTAATTTACAAATTGTTACACAGAAATTATCATCCTGCATAGCCTAAGTTGTGAGTTACTTACATATTCTAAAGCATACAAAATTATTTTCCAAAAAAAAAAAAGACTAATTTAGAAACGAAAAGCCCAAAGTGAAAGTAATTAAAAAGGCCAGGCCCAGTTTCGGCCCATTGTAAGGATAAATTGCAGACCGGAGAGCGCTGCGCTATTTCATCCCATTTTCATCTCCTCTCTATTCCCTCTTCTCATGGTCGGAACACCGCCCGCTCTGCTGCTCCGCCGCCGTTACCCTTACTGAAACCGAATCCGGTCATTGGTGGGAAACATGGAAGGCTCACCGCCTGCAGCGTGGGCGGCTTCTTCGCCGTCCGCTTCCCTTCAACCTTTCGCAAGAACTGCTCTTTATCTCATCGCCGGCCTCCTCGCTTCCGGTGAGGGACCGAGCTCGATAAGTGGGACCAGATGGAGGTCAAGTTCGTGGGCTTCTCGGTGAAGACCCCAAGTTAACCCTCACCAAGGTAATGCCAAGTATCCAATTCAAAGGGCTTCATTGGGCGTGAAAGTTGCTAAATGTTTATTGATTGTTTCAAAAATTGTGTATTTTTGTTGTTGTTTTGGTAGATAATGACCAGAAAGGCAAACCCAGATGTTTCTTATCTCTAAGTGGAGAAGTCATTTGCGAAGAACAAAGGTGAACTAGATGAGAGCATGTTCAACATTCCCAAGGATGTGAATGTACAAAGAAGGCCTTCTGAATTGCCCAGAGAGAAAGGTCTGAACTTGTGGCATCCCGTCATGAACAAGGGGGCTAAAGCTGCAGCTGAGTTGAATTTGAATTTGTCGTGGCTGGTCATGAACAAAGGAGTCAAAGCTCTGGTCCAGTTGAATTTGTCACGACCTGACATGAATAGAGGCTCAAAGCAACGAGACCAGCGGAGGAAAATCGGTTGCCACGAGATGTCGATGACAAGAGCTTTACAGCTACCCCAAATGTTGCCTTGAGAAAGCCTGTCATTTTTCAAGAAGATGATGTTCTCGACAAGCGCTTAAAGCTGAGGATAAAGCCAAACTTGTTTCTGAAAATGAGGAAGGATAATGATGAGAATGTTAGTGATGTACTACTCTTGCGTAGCCCGAGGTGATCCAGAAGCCTTTGAACCCCGATCAGGAAATGTGTCAGGTCCTGGTGAGGTGATGGCTCTGAATGATGTTGTGAAGCCTTCCAAGTGAGATGTTACGAGACAAACCGGAGATGACTAATGCAATAGAACTCTCAAATAGTATCAGTGATTCTGATGATTTGATTCTGTTGCGAATTCATCTGAACTTGATGGATTGGACACGGGTAATATTCTACTGGATTTACTCTTTGGCTGTTTTGAAGTTTAAATTTCTATTGCATATTGAATAATAACAATATGCAGCTTTGAAGTTTAATATTGTACTTGATTTTTCAAGGATTACATCCACCTTTGCGAAAGGTATTGAATCTCATGATGTTGGAGCTTCCGCTGCACTTTGGATGAGAAGTCAATTACTAATAGTAATGATGTCTCTCGACAAGCTCCTCTGCTAGGAAAACACCAGAGGTATATTTTGGTTTCTTTGTACTTCATTATGTTGTATTCACATCTACTACAAATAAAAATAAAAATAAAAAATAAATTAAAAAAAAACGTAAAAATAGAAAACACTATGCTCCTAAACATCTGGGATTTTATGGTTGTATCCTGGCTGATACTCTGTGTGGAAATGTCAGCAACTTATACTTTCAAATGCCAGCCTATATTCTTCATAACGCGTCATCTAAACTTATTGAAGTGAGGATTGATTTTTCTTATGGATTTGTCTGCATAACTATGAGCTTTGGATAGTATTGTATGAGAAACATAATTATTTTATTGATAAGCCAAATTGTTCTGCCCCAAGCAGCTGCTTTATCTTGACCAAGTTCCTATTATTTCATGATTAACTGGCTGTTGTTATATATTCATTTATATTTAGAAATAGTTGCAATTCAGTGTCCCCTTACAAGATTCCTCCCCTGGTCTCACCTTTTGCAACACCTCCCCTTGACCATGGCACCAAGCGCCTCTTGGTCATGTTTGACTAGCTTTATCTTGTAAGTTAATATTTTGTATAGTGTTAAATATCATGCTCTTTCCCTGACTGCTTTTATGATACTACCTGCAAAAATCCAAATGATATCTACCCTTCAGTCCTTTGTTTCAATGAAATTCAGCTTCCCTTTTCTTACCCCGAACTGTGTTGTGAAATTGATATGCTTTGATACCAATTGTTGTAACAAATCGGCGCTCTAATACCAATTGTTGCTCGCAGGATCGACATTTACCGAACTTGATAATATGATCAGTACTTGAAAAAGAAAATTATTGTAAAGCAAATTAGCAATACCTAGACAAAAGAGTAATAAGAAAGAACACGAAGATTTAATGTGGTTCGGCCTAAACTTGATCTACGTCCACGGGGAGAGAACTTGAGAGAGCCAATGTTGTTAAAGGCGCAGTGAGGCGGCGCAGGCGCGCTCCTGAGGCGCGAGGCGAAGCGAGGCGCATGCGTGCACCTCGCAGCCCATGTTAGGCGCACAATGAACGCGAGCTCATTTGCGCCTCGCATGAAGCGCAAGGCACGCCCGAAGCGCATTTAGGTGCGCACTCAATATGACTAGGTTTCCTCTTTTCTCCTCCCCATCTTCTTTCTCTCATTGTTGTTGGTGTTGATGCTCTTTTAGTGTTGCTACTAGTTGAACTGTTGTTATTTATCCTCCCTCAAGATGCTAAATTTTTATTGCCTTTTGTTGTTATTACTATGCACATTTCGTTGTTAACTTGTTATTTATTGTGTATTTTGTGATTTTATCTTTGATTTCATAATCTTTCAAATTAACAAAAATAAAATATCAGTTGCACAGTGAGGCGCTGCGCGTCGTTCGCGCTTTTCTCCTCACACACATTAGGCTCTTTGCGCCTCGTAGTGCGCTTTGCGCCTCAATAATATTGGAGAGAGCTTTATTAATAAACTCGATACAAAAAGATCTAACATTCCTCTTGATGCAATAAGAGTATTCACATTCTCTTTGAATCTAGATCACAAGAGTATTACTTTATTTCTATGCATCTTTACCTTGCTCCTCTCTTTCCTTGGCTTCATTCTGATTTCCTTGGCATTCTCCATCTTTTTTCCGTGAGATCGATATTTTCTGTGTATTATAATAATTGGTTACAACCTTTATTATTACAATGATTGGTTATAGCCTTTATTTAAAGGATTTTACAAAACAACTCTTATTTAGAGTATGAGATGATCTTGGCCGTTGGATGCTTGAAGAATCTTGATCACTCCTATTAGGTGTTGATCTCCTTGATCTAGAAGAATTCTAGACCCTTTAATTTTTAGAAACGAACCCTTCAATGAATAGAAATTGAGTCCTATTCGTACTCCACCAGGAAAAAATCAGCGTCTAAAAGAAAATTGATTATGCTTCAGAAAATGTATAGTCGACTAGTACTTTGGCCTAGTCGACTACTCCCTTCCATTAGTTGATATAGTCGACTACTGTAAACTGTCTTCTTTCTGTATCTGTCCCAGTCGACTAATACTCCTGTATAGTCGACTGGTCTTGTTAGTCGACTATATAGTCAACTAACCTTTCTTGATATGTTTCTCTTCTTTTGCTTCAAACCATCTTCTCCAATCAAGTTGAATCTTCTTGGACCATCATCTCCTCTTGAAAACAAGGCAAAATCTTAACAATCTTCAACTTGACTTGCTTTTCAAGTTTTTAATAAAACAAGTAAAACACCTTAGTTTTTTCCTTAGTTGTAACCGTGCCTTGAAGCCTTTAACTCTTGCCCCTCTCTCCGGGTCTTGGTTTTTTCACCGCCATATCTTGGGCCATCTCGGGTCTTACTTGAATGCACCCTTCTCTTTCTCGTAATATTTTGACCCGGTCATGTCTCGTTACAGTTTTCCTTGAAACTCCACCTAGTGATGAACTCCCTTTCAAGCTTATCCTTGAAACTTCACCTCGAATTGAGTTTTCTTCTTTCAGCTTGTATAATCCTTCACACTTCTCTCCTTTCAGGATTATCCTATTTTTTTAGCTAACTGTGACGCTGTCTTGTTGCACTTGGATTCAACATTCTTCTTCATCGAGCATCCTTATGGATATTCGATTGTAGCGTGCCTTCGTAACATATCAGACAACCTCCAAAGCATGCACCGTCCCATCTTTTCTATAACCTTGACTGTTTCAGTGTCGATGACCTTGTAAGCGAGCTATCCACCATCTTGACAGTCCCTTCCTCCTTTGTAACTAAGGAGTTGAACATCTCGTTTTGGGAACATACATGAACCATACTACTCGAATCATATATCCAGTTTTAACTTGAGAAGTGTTATTGTCGTAGGAAGCCATTAATACTTTAGTGCCCTCTACACCGCTCAATGCTATACTTGCCTCCACAGCTTGCCCCTTCTTCTTCAGCCACTCTTGCCGATCCTTGCAGTCATTCTTTCAATGACTTTCTGTGTTAAAAGTGACATGCCTTTGACGAGCTTGAGCCTTTCTTTTCTTCTTTTTCTTTTCTTCTCGTGACCACCAAACCCGATCCTGTCTGCTTCTCTTGATTTGGTCTTTTTCTAATCTTATTAGATAAGAGAGTTGACATGACCTTCTCCAAGATGAGAGTTTTTACCGTAGAGCATGATGGTGATAATGTGATCATATGATTATGGAAGCGAAATGAGAAGTAACAACGCTTTCTCCTCCTCGTCGATCTTGATATCAACAACTAGAAGCTTCCTGATGACCTTATTGAAGAAGTTTAGATACTCCAACACCGCTGTCCCTTCGTTCATGCGTAGCCTATATAGTTATTTCTTGAGATACAATTTGTGGAGAGGCTTTTCATCATATACATTTCTAATCTTGACTATAATCCTGTAGCCTTTTCTTCAACTATCATGTGTACATTACGTCCTCTGCGAGACACAGTTGGATCGTGCTTGCCGCTTTTAGATCCATCTCCTCCCAATCCTCATCTGATGTACCCGCAAGTTTTGATGACTTACCTTGTAAGTTTTGTGAGGACCCTGTTGCACCAGCAACGCTTTTGCCATCTTTTGCCATAATCTAAAATTTCCTTTGTCATTAAACTTCTCGATCTCAAACGTTGTCGTAGAACTTCCTATCTTCGACATATAGTCCTTCGTCAACTTTTAGCTCTCATACCGATTGTTGCGAAATTGATATGCTTTGATACCAATTGTTGTAACAAATTGGCGCTCTAATACCAATTGTTACTCTCAGGATCGACGTCTTCAGAACTTGACAATATGATCAGTACTTGCAAAAGAAAAACTTGTTGTAAAGCAAACTAGTAATATCTAGACAAAAGAGTAATAAGAAAGAATATGAGAATTTAACGTGATTCGACTCAAACTTGGCTTACGTCCACAGGGACAGAACTTGAGAGAGTTTTATTAATAAACTTGATACAAAGAAATCTAACCTTTCTCTTGATGCGTCTAGAGTATTTACCTTCTCTTTGAATTTAGACCTAGGTTACAAGAGTATTATCTTATCTCTATACACCTTCACCTTGCCTCTCTCTTTCTTAGCTTCCTTCTGATCTCCTTGGTGTTATCCATCTTTTTCTCATTGATCAGTATTTTTCTGTGTATTACAATGTTTGGTTACAATCTTTATTTATAAGATTTTACAAAATAACTCCTATTAAGATGATTTTGACCGTTGGATACTTGAAAAATCTTGATCGATTCTATGAGGAGTTGATCTCCTTGATTTAGAAGAATTCTAAACCCTTTAATCTTTAGAAACAAACCCTTCGTTGAATAGAAACTGAGTCCTCTTCGTACTTCATCAGAAAAGAAAACCGGCGTCTAAAAAAAACTGATTATGCTTCAGAAAACATATAGTCGACTAGTACTTTGACCTAGTCGATTAATCCCTTCCATTAGTCGACTAATAGATTTATATAGTCGACTACTGTAAACTATCTTCTTTCTGTATCTGTCTCTGTATCTGTCCTAGTCGTCTAATACTCCTGTATAGTCGACTGTACAGTTGACTAACATTTCTTGATCTGCTTCTCTTCTTCTGCTTATGACATTATCTTCTCCAATCAAGTTAGATCTTCTTGAACCATCAGATTAGTCCTCTGTTTCTGCTCTGATACCAATTGTTGCAACAAATCAGCGTTCTAAAACCAATTGTTACTCGCATGATCGACATATGCGGAACTTGGCAATATGATCAGTATTTGAAAAAGAAAATTATTGTAAAGCAAATTAGAAATACCTAGACAAAAAAGTAATAAGAACATGAGGATTTAACGTGGTTCTGTCTAAACTTGACCTACGACAACGGGGAGAGAACTTGAGAGAGCTTTATTAATAACTTGATACAAAGAGATCTAACCTTCCTCCTGATGCAATAAGAGTATCCACTTTCCCCTAAATCTAGACTTAGATCACAAGTGTTACCTTATCTCTATACACTTTCACCTTGCTCCTCTCTTTTCTTGGCTTCTTTCTGATTTCCTTGATGTTCTCCACCTTTTTCTTCTTGAGATCAATATTTTCTGTGTATTATAATGCTTAGTTACAATATTTATTTATAGGATTTTACAAATAACTCCTATTTGGACTATGAGATGAACTTGGCCGTTGGATACTTGAAGAATCTTGATTAATCTTATAGGAGTTGATCTCCTTGATGTAGAAGAATTTAGACCCTTTTATCTTTAAAACAAACCCTTCATTGAATAGAAACTGAGTCTTATTCATACTCTATTAGAAAAGGAGACTAGCGCGTAAAAGAAAACTGATTCTGCTAAAAAAGCGTCTTGTATAGTGGCTAGTACTTTAGCCTAATCGATTAATCCCCTCAATTAGTCGACTAATAAGTTTATATAGTCGACTACTGTAAACTGTCTTCTTTCTATATCTGTCTCTGTATCTGTCCTAGTTGACGACTAATAGTCTTGTTAGTCGATTATACAGTCAACTAACCTTCCTTGATCTGCTTCTATTTTTCTGCTTCAAGCCATCATCTTCTCTAATTACGTTGGACCTTTTTGAACCATCATCTCCTCTTGAAAATAAGGCAAAACCTAACAAACTGGGTATTGGGTTTGTCCATGCAATTGTTCTAAGGATTATATATACTTTTATCATGAATGTGTTCAACTTCCTTGAAATATATAACTATGAATGCTAATTTTGTATTTTATGTTCATTAGTTTTGTTTTTGAAGTTATCAAATTGTAGGCTGGACTCATCTGCAAAGGAGGTGTTGCAGCCAACTGCAGGAGTGACTGCTAAGTTGAATGAAGAAGGTCATAGCTCTGATGGTTACATTGGAAATCCAGTATCAGCGAAACAAGAGGAAAAACTGCATCATTTGGCTTTCACTATCAATATTTGTACCATCAATTGTTTAGGGACCTGAATACGGAGGATCTGAGAGAACTGCAACTGGCTGCAAAGTGGATTCCCTCATTGACAATTCTCTCTTAAATTATATATTTCTTGAAAGAGTAAGCTGATTTACATATGAAGTTGTAGGAATGTGAAGCTAATGACTGGAGAAGGGTAGAACACCTGCTCCTTACAGGAGAAAGAGCTGAAGTTGAATTCGTTAGCTGCAGTGGCACAGGTTTTGTTGTGAGTTCACTAATACCCTAGATATCCAACACACTCATTTGTAGTTGAAAGTTACCATGTCTTTCTTGCTGCATTTTCATAATGAAAAATCTACTCAGGTATCCTTTGATTCAATAATAGGCTTCTTACCAGCTTTTGAGTGTTGGTTAAGGCAAAAGGGTTTGGACCCGCTATTATACAGGCAGAATCTGAGTATTATAGGGAGTTATGATATTCCAAACAAGAATCTTGTTATGGAGTCTGATAAAAATCAAGAAATGGTTAAAACTGATGAAGAAACATTGACACCCAGTATGAAATTTGAAGATCTCCTTGAGGCTTATGACAAAGAGAAGACCAAGTTCTTGTCCTCCTTTATTGGTCAGGTTTGAAGAGCTTGTTTTAGAGCTTGTAGATGTTTCCTGTTCAAATTCTGGTATAATCTTTATCAGTACTAATCGTGACTGTTGACAGAGGATTAAAGTATCAGTTCTTCTGGCTGATAGAAATTGTAGAAGGCTAATGTTTACAGGGAGGCCAAAAGAAAAGGAAGAGTTGGTTGAGAAAAAGAGAAGTCTCATGGCATGCAGCTATTTTATCAATTAACTCATTAGCATCAACTTTATATTACTTTATGCCTGCTTGAAAGCTGCAATTTTTTGAGTATTAAGCGTCTGAAATATGATTTAGTTATTCAATCTTCTCATAGAAGTGTTTCGTACTTTCCTGATTGGTATATTGAATACTCTTTTGGGTCCTTTATTAGAACCGACCGAAGAGACGTTTTCTCCCGCGACTTATATAGAAACTTGGTCCGTCCGTCTTCTTCATCCACGAGAGAGAGAGAGAGAGAGAGAGAGAGAGAACGACCCCTCCTTATTCCGTCGATTCCTCTTTCTTCCTCTCTCAGCTCCCCCCTTTTTCCTCCTCCTTCCTCTCCCCCCCTCCTGACTGATTGGTCGGTTTCTCACCGACAACGTCGGTATATACTAGTTATTATGGTTAAAAAAGAAAAAGAATTAGGTTTTTGATGGCTATTTCTTATTGAAAGTCAGTTGCAATTTTGGAGATCACAAACATCAAAATAGCCTTATTTTTCTATCTATTTATCGTTGATTTCATGAATATTAACATTAGGTCTTAACAAGGATTAGTCTGGCCTTCAAAGGAAGTCTTCTTCTAGGCTTATTACTCACAACTTCAACTTTACCCTCGATGAATCCTAGCCTACTCTGTATAGCTTAAGCAATGAAGCTAACTGTCAACAAGGGGTTTGGACATGGAGCTATTTCCTTTTTTCCCCTGTTATTTAGGAAGCTGTGAAACTATGTTCTATTTTTTTATATTTTATTTTTGGAAAGATACGTCCATGCCCCCTCCAATTTTCAATTTAATCTCTGAAATCACCTAGAGGGGGTGAATAGGTGATATGCTAATCAATGCGAAAATTAAAATCTTTGACTAGCAATTAAGCACAAGTGATATCAAGCATGTAATGATAAACACATATAAGATTGCGAGATATATAAACAATTAAGTAGAGTAGAGAGATAGAGAGAAGGCAATCACAAACACGGAGATATGTTTTGAGGTTTGAGCACTTGCTCTACGTCTCCGCCTTCACCGCAATGAATGATTTTCATTATAGCTCGATTCTGCAAGATCACCAACTCTACAAGTTCCTTTAAGAATTCTTGGACCTGCAAGTCCCTCACTTATTCCCGCAAGAACAATTCACACGCGAACTTGCAAGCTCGCTGTGGTCGCAACCTCCAACTCCTTGAAATACAAAGGTAGAACACTTGGTGATCACTTCTTGATCATAAACAAAATGCTCTCACAAGTAAGGAGCCTATAAGATAGATGTAGAGATGATGGTTCAAGCTTGTGTGAGAAAACAATAGATTTGAAAGTTGAAAGCTTAAGAAAATTCTTTTGAAAAACTCAAGAGAAACACTCTTGAAAACTCTCTTTTGGATGTAGACTTGAAGCTCTAAAACTTGTTGAAAACTTCTGTTGAAGATGGAACAATAAATTCTTGAAAATTGATTGAGAACATCTTACAAAATTTAGGCTAAAAACCCATATATATAGCCCTAAATAAAAACTAGCTCTTAGGCAAAACACAACTCAAATCTTTTTGTCGGTTGACCGGCCTATAATTATAGCCATTGTAGCCAAGGTCGACCGTGCTCAAAAAACACTGAGCTCAAATCTTCACTCAGTCGATCGAAAGGCTAAACATAGAGCAGATCTCTTAGCGATCGACCGTAAGATCGACCGATATGCACAAACAAAGAGCAACTTCTCTCATCGGTTGACCAGTCGGTCGACCGACATGCACAACACTAATTGTGCATGTGTCTGTGCATATCCTGTGGACCGGCGCGGTTGACCATGCGATCGACCGTCAGAAGCCTAAAAATGTTTTTAAATTATTTTAAAAAATCCTTTTAAATTCAAATAAATCTCTGTAAAATCTATAAAAATAAGTTCATGTAAATACAATAGAGTACAAATATGTGTGATCAAAAAAAAATTAACACATATTATAATCATGTGAATTTTTTTTTGTGATATGAAATACAATCTTGAAACATAAAGTATATTTAAAATTATTTTTTTAAAAACTAAACTTAAATGGAAAATCAAGTTTTTTTTGAAACCTTGTATAGATGCAAAAAATAAGTTTCTCAAACTCATTTGAAGCGCCAATGTGTATGGATAAAATCCAATACATATATAAAACATTATGAACTTGTTTTTTGATAAAGCCTACTCATAAAATCAAAAACGGGTTAAACTGAAAATAAAAAACCAATATCAAACTTTTGTGTGTGTGAATGTCTATAAGCTTGATCAATCAAAACTAATCTAAATTTTACACAAGATTCTACACTTACAAACTTTAGACTCAAGTCTTCTTCTTGAATAAATTTTCTTTTCCATCTTGATTTGGTCCAAACTTGATTCCTTCGAGGTAGACTCCTTGAGTACTTGATGTGTTGTTTATGCTTGAGCTCTTGAATCAACATGTGTTAGTTTGAAGAAGCTAACACCAATCAGGATCTTGATTGAATATCTGAAACATAATTAACACAAGATCATTAGTAGTATAACTACATGAGTTAATCATCATCAAAACTAGAGTGATGGACCTTTGGGCCAACACTCTCTTGCCCCTCCCAACTTTTATTCACATTTTCTCCTTAGCTTTCACAACTCTTGACCTGTTACACCTTTGTCAAAAGGCGGAGGCTTTTTCAGATTTGAAAAGTCGTCGTGGACACTTTCCTTTTATGATACCAATATGAATTATGGTCTATTATTTCAGTTTCATGACACTATTAATGATTTTCCATGGTACTTTTAAATTTTCTGATACTGATAATGGTATCAGGATACTAAACTTGCTTTCATTGTACTCTTCTTTTTATATGTCTATGTTATCATTTCATGACAAGGTACTATTTTATCAATCACAATTCTAAGGGTTGTTTTTTTTTTTTTTTTTTTTTTTTTTTTTTTTTTTTTTTTTTTGAGGTTTGGTAGCTGATCCATCTGCCCGACCTGGTGTAATTCTCTTTTTGTTTATGGAGCCTACCCAAATACATGGGATAAATGGCTTAGTTGTTGTTGCTTGGCAGATTGATCGGAAAAGTCTCTGTCAAAATATAGTCAGATAAGATGTTAACAGGTGAAGACTTACAAATAGGAGTAAAATGTGAATGAAATTTGGAAGGGTTAAAAAAAAGATAAATTAAGTCAAAAGAGGGGTATGAACACATTGTTCTTCTATTTTATCAATGCATATGAAGTTCCTATGCTCCTTCTATATTTTATTCTTTTTATATAGTAGGAATTTTTCCTGCAGTGAGGCAGCAAGTATGCAAATCTGTTTAACCTTTAATGTGTTTATATGTAGCTTACAACATGATGCATTTGTTACTCTCATATGGGGATCCTTGAATTGAAGAGGTTCAATCTTCAGTTCCCCTCTTAAATCAGAAATCAATCGTGTTCAATTAAGGCCAATCAGGCAGCCTCTAAAGAACTCTCTTGGAGAATCAATTAAGGTGGTGAATGGATGGAGGATGAATTTCCTACTTTCCCAGAGCAAGATGGCTCATGTTTATAGTTCATCAGCCTGGCCTTTATACTTACACACTCCTTATTATGGAGGACTTTAAAGTCCAATTGTATATTGTAAGACTATTTTCAAATATTTTGAAGTTGGTAACTTGAGTGCCTGTTGTTCATTCCTTGTTCATCTATTTCTTGGTCCAAACATATTAATCATTATATTTCTGTATCCTACACCCTGGACCTGAAGATTTGTGTCATGTAAATGGGCACAAATGGAGACCATTTATCATAAGTGGGATGCTATTTTAACAGAACTCATCAACCCACAACATGTGAGCGGCTTAGGCTTGTATTAGGCCAAGTATTGCATTGGAGTTTCATATTTCTTTGTTTGATGTAATTACTTGATCAGAAGCTAGATCTTCCCCTACTTCTAATAAACAGGTCCTAGCCACTAGGGGTTTTGAGGCATATCATATATAGACAAACACATACACATGCACACACACCGTGTGATCTGTATTTCTTTGGCTCTAATATAGGTTTGGTCGCATCATGTTCAAATGATACTAATGTTGATAGACTTGGAGAAAGTTTATAATTGGGATTTTGACATTTTATCCTTTGCTTGGTTTAAAGGCCTAAATGCTAATGAATTGAGATTGAAAACTTAAGACCAAAGGTTTTTCTGTTTCCATGTGTTGGTTTCTTTTCTTTTTATGCAGTTAATCTGTTTCTTACCATGTAGAACAGACCTTGGATTCAATAGCATTCCAGGTCCTTCCGTAACTTGTAGAATTATTTTGAAGCATATTCTACAGATTTGATTCATGGTCTTGTATCAGGTCCCTTAATATATCTACCATCTTTTCCCACAGCAGTTATATACTTCTGCTGATTTTACGAGGTTATTTTATAGGCTAAACTCAGTGTTGGGGACGTTGTGAAATCCTGCATCAGGAAAATCAAGTATTTTGGTATATTTGTTGAGCTAATAGTGCCATGCGTTTTCTTCTTTAGCATTAACTCCCCCCCCCCCCCCCCCCCCCCCCCCCCTCCCCTTTAGATAGTTTTGTAAACTTAGTCCTTTGCAGATGGCAGGAGTACCTGCATTGATTCACCAATCAGAAGTCTCATGGGATGCTACTTTGGATCCATCATCTTTTTGCGAAATTGGTCAGGTATAAGTGGATGTTTCTTTCTTACTTTGCGTTGAAAATGAGTCTGTCGGTGTTTGGCATTTATATCATCGTCATTTATATCATATTTGGAAATCAATAATTTTTTTGGTTGAACTGGTTTAGAATATTCAAATAGATACATCATAATGTTTATCCATATGGAAGTTTTTGTGGACCCTCAGAACTAGACATGGAACTAAAATGACCAACACTTGGATGGAGATGGTTTTTTGGTTGGGAAGGTACTTCTCTAGTTGGGAGACGGAATTATGGAGATGACGGTGAAAATTGTCATTTTGAAACTTACAGTTGTCTTACTGTACCCATGGTGGTTTAATGTTCACATAATGTAGTCGAATTATATTCTGTGAACAAGAATTGATACTGAAACAGTGCTTGCGAACAGTCATGCATTTGTTTTTTTTGTGATGATTATTTGTTAATAACAGACTACTTGCTATGAAAATATATAGAGAAGAATAAAAGGTGAAATTATGCAAGTTTGTTGTGTTTAAATATATGTGAAAATTCATTGGAATATCATAAGGCCAACCTTTGTACCCATAGCAGCAACTATACAGGCTACATTACAAAAAACTGGTTTTTGTGGTTTATTTGTTCTCATCACTATTTTTTCATCATAGTTTTTGTGAATTTTAGAATAAACCATTTTTTGTTACAGATTGTGGAGGCGAAAGTTCACCAGCTGGATTATGCCCTTGAGCGGATCACCTTGTCATTAAAAGAAATAGTGGTACTCAGAGTATCATTTCCTTCTTGTTCTATGGTACATAAAATGTTGTAGTTGGTGGCATTTTTTTTTTCATGGGCTTTCTGGCAGCCAGACCTACTGATGCCCTGGAATCTGTAGTTGGTGACTGTACATCTTTGGGAGGTAGTCTTGAAGCAGCACCGGATGATATTGAGGTCTTAAATTCTTCACATAGATAATTTCTTCCAACATTCCTATGATTGTTTTATGCCTTTAGTGCTTTTTTGTTCAATTTTATAAGTTTCCCAGGAGAGGTATAACTGAGGTGTCTCTCTCTAACACCAGTATCATAACTTGCTTATGTTACAAGCCTTTAGAAAACGCTGTGTACAATAATTTTAACTTTCTATGGATGGAAAACAGAACATGACAATGTTGTGGTGTGTGTCCGTACATGGCATGTGTACATGTTTTGTTTTTGTTTTGTTTTTTTTGGGGAGGGGTGTGGGGTGGCAGGGTATCAAGAAAATTTATAAATCTTGTCAAAACGGATGCTGTGAACTTTACAATATATGACCCTGAAATTTCCCAGAATATTGCTGCGTCCATGTTGAACATACCACATTATGAGGTCATATTGCGCATTGGTTGGTTGGTTGGTTGGGTGATTAGGTGGCCTAGGCGGCTCTAGGCACCACCTTGGGCACCTATAATGCCCTAGCACTTTTTTAAACATTAGTGCCTATGTTTTGTAATTTGTGCAAGACTAGTCATATCTTAAAATCGAATTGGAATTTCTGGTAGATGCTCATAATGTGATTTACATATTGCTTTATGTTAATAAATTTCTTTTGTTCTTATTGGGTGTGGTTCAGTTTGAAGCTACAGTCTCCCATTAATAGAAATAAAGAATACATATTTGGATTTTCTGGCAAAATATCAAATAAATTGTGAGTTCATAAAAGAAATTCTACCTGGTGCAGTGCTGCATAGTTTAAATTATGCCTATTCTAGATTTATGCTTTAATAACTCATAGAACCATCTCTAACCACAGTCTTTGTAATCTATGCTAGCCGTGGGCTGATGTGGAGTCACTCATTGAGGAGCTCAAACAGATTGATGGAGTTCAAAGTGTTTCAAAAGGGTGTTTCTTCTTAAGCCCGGTTTAGCTCCGACCTTCCAGGTATTGTTAAAAAGCTTTAGTCAACAATACTCAAACCTCTGGCTTTTTGGAATTCCTTTTCCTTCATTCATTGGTGTTTCTGCAATATTCTGCAAGTCTTTGTGGCTTCTGTTTTGACAATCAGTACAAATTGCTCGTTATGGAAATAAGGTTCAAGAGGTAAGGAACCGAATTTGAGTTCTGACTACTATAAACAATATCTTGTTGCTTTAATTTAAGAAATAAAATGATAATTGAAGAGCACAAGTGATCACTTTGGAAATGCAGCAAACTAATATTTTTATTTTATTTATCTGTGAGTTCTGGTTCTAGAGATAAGATCAAAATTAACCTCTAATACAAAAGTTCTTTAAATGCAAAGAGTTTAACTGCTGTCTTAATCTCCTTGTATCCTTGAAACGAGCATACAAAGCAGACCATGGGAAGCACCACTTAATTCCCACACCCCCCCCCCCCCCCCACCCCCTCTCACTGCTGATACCAATTGCAGCTTCTTTGCTAGTGAGATTTCTAGCCCTGAAAGCCAATTGATATTACTTCTGTGTGAATTCTGTACATAGTTTGCTTATAATCTTCTTTATTGCATTCATTACCTTCCATTCATTACTCACTCGGGAGATTTTTTTTTTTTTTTAAGGTGGGCAGGAGGCCAATTATTTAGCTGAACTCTTCAGTAGACTTGACTTTTACCCTTGATCATGTTCTAGAGATTGGGTGGTATTGTATCTGCATGGAATTCTAAAGCAAGGCAGTTTAAAATTCCAAGTAGCATAAACTCTGCTGGCCCAACCCCGATTCTGATCTTGATCTCGTCAAACATATCCAGCCAGATGGGCAAATCTCAAATAATTCCTTAGCATCTCTCCCAGCCCTGGCCTTTCTTTATCTACTGAATCACCCCAACTGCATCATCTTCAAGCCAAATGTGATTTACACTGAGCTCAAGCAGCATGCATTCTTTGCTGTGCCATGCAACAGTGATTTCAGCAATTTTACAGATATTTTCTGGTAACATTATGCTTCTTGCTATGATTGATCACCAAGCACAGTCTATAATTACGAAATCAGTAGTACCTTCTTGCTGTCATGAGATAATCCACCATCAAAGTGGACCTTTAACCGTGCCCTTGCTGGGAAAATCGCCAAACGCATGAGAGGTGGGGTCTGAATGGAATATACTCTAGTGCTATCAACGACACACCCGACTCCGCCAACTTCCGTCGTACACAGCTCTCACACACACACCTTCTACAAACTCAACGCCAAAGCCCTCCTCGCATAAGAAAGAGAAACTCTCCTCCACTCAACCACTCTCTATCTCTCAACAGAAAACAAGTGGAACACACTTCTAGCCTAGGAGCAAGAATAGCCAAATTGCGTGTCAATAGCTTGCTTCTTGCTTTGCTTGACTCTCCACAATAAGGAGCATGCATATTTATAGGCTTGAGTGAACCTTCTAGGTCATCGTAGTCTTCCTACTTCCATGCATGCATAGAAATTCTCGAGAATTCATAGAACTAGTCAAAAGGTCAAAACCCTCTGAAATTCTCTATGTAGATCTATGCACCCAGAAGTTGAATAGATAGGGTACTTTGACTGAGAATAAATCTTCAATACTGCTTTGATTTGAGTGATTCTAAGCTTGACCTGTGGCTGGAATGATTCTTTACAACTTTTGTATTGAAAACCGAGCTAAATAAAGACTACGTCATGCTCGAAACGTCCATGCAAAACTGGATCTTGTCACAGAAAATTATAGGCTGAAAATTGCCCTGGTATTTGACTGAACCCACAACTTCTTGAATCAACCTGAACTAGTCGGAACATCGAGCCAACCATTAACAGTTTGCAGTAGCTGGTAGAACCCTTCTTCAGTTATCGTTGTCGAGAAATCCACCATTGTTTCTGCATTGTAGGATATTGCTGGCATCGATCTTGGCATCTGCAACTTTTGGTCCAAGAATGGTTCTTGCCTCCATGATGGCTGTGGGATGGTTCGTGTAAGGTGAGGCTGTCGAGGAATGTTCTTGGTTGTGTAGGGAGGGAAGGTTGGTTTAGATGGAGAGGAAGTGCTCCTGTGACTGCTTTGGGGAAGGTTGATGGTGATGGTTCTTGACCCGATGGAAGAACGTAGCATTGTTGATTAGTTGTGGTTAATGATGCTTCTTGATAATGGCAGCTTCTGTGAGGTTTCAGGTTGTTGCAAGATTCTCCTATTGTTGCTGCATTGGAGAAAGCTAGAGGGGGAGGGGGAGGGGGAGGCAAGAATTTTGCTGCTGCATTGGAGGCTGGCACCAGGTGCGGGTGCAAGACTGGTTCTTGAACCCCTGTTGGAGCAGAAGAAGATCAGAGTGTTGTCGTGGGATATAGATGCAGTAGTAGGCATTGTTGAGGTTTGTTAGTAGAGCCTTGTAACTTCATCTTGATGATGGTTCTTGAGCAAGGGAAGTCTTTTTTTTTAAAAGATTGGATTCTGATTACTGAGAAGGTGAAGAGAAAAGAAGAAGATGAAAGAGAGTATATGTGAAGAGAACATGTATTTGAAATCTTATAGCCTCAGGCTCATTATGCTTTTATAGCTTATTGCTTTTCAGACAACCATTAATCAAGAGATAACAAATGCATATGGCCTTTGTCCTCCCCCCCTCCCTCCCCAGCACTTAGTTCTAGAATCGAATTAATTTGTAGTTTCTGATTATTCACTCAAAAATTTGTAATTCCAGGCTTTTTAAAAATATGATTTGACTAACCATAATTTTTATTTTAGATAACTTTTCAAGATTAAGCCACGGTCCAAATCATAACCCTTTGCAGGTTGGGGTTTCTAGCAATAAGACAGTTTTGGTAAATTCAAATCCGAACAGAAGAGGTATTATTATTTTCAACCCAAAAAACAAAACACGAGACTGATTTCATTATTATGGCTTCAAAAGAACTTTGCTAGAACAGTTAGAATAGACTGGAATCTGATGAAAAGGAATATGATGTACTGGTACATAGCTCACAAACTAAAACTAGAAGAAATCAATTAAAATTGAAACAAAAAAGTTACAGATTAAATTCAAACAAATTAAATCAAGAAGGGGGAGATGTGAACATCTGATTTATCTCAAGTAGCAGCTCCTCAGGCTGGGCATCAGCATCCACGACCTTTCCGATGAGCTCAATCACCTTACACGAGTACTACCAGCTGTGCCTATCCTCTTTCATGAGCTCGTCGGCCAGCCTTGAACAGAACAGAGAGCACGACCTTCTTTGCGACTAGCATGGTCACAGCAAGAGGCTGCTGGTAGCAGCTAGCATGCACAAGCACGATCGCCCGAGATCAGAAGAAGTCTACAAATGTCGACGAGAACCACATCTGCATCGCCGAATCAACCTTCGGCCCCGGGATGACAATGCATTGTCCTACAATCTTGAGCAGAGTCTAGATCGAGTTCCGGTCACACTCTCCAATGATCTTGAGCTGCCGTTGATCCTTATAGACGAGTCTGAACTCTTGGATAAGCACCTCATTAGCGTAGTAGCTGGCGTAGATTTGGTCCATGTGACTGATGAAGGAGCACATTATGATCAAGAAGCCAACCAAGACATGCCCATAGTTCTCCTCTCTAGTGGCCATGTCGACCCACAGAGGCCTCAGCAGCGGCAGGAAAGTGTGGAAGCAACAAGGGCCGTGGCCTTTGCCAGGGCTGCGACAGAGAGGGCCGCTGCGCTGCACACTCTGATGCTCGGGTCGCTTTCGAGCTTTCCGTGGACGAGGTCAACCAGGAACCGTTAGGATTTTGTCTTGTTTTCAAGAGAAGATGGTCCAAGAAGATCCAATCTGATTGGAGAAGACGATGGCTTGCAGAAGAAACAGATCAAGGTTGATTAGTTTAGTCGGCTTATAAGAAGTATAAGTCAACTTATGCACAGATCAGTCGCCTGAGCAAATACAGAGAAGGATTGATTATACGGTAGGCGATTAATAAGAATTATAAGTCGACTAATGGAAGGAACTAGTCGACTAATCAGCAGTTCTGAAGCGTGAACAGTTTCCAAATCATAGTCGGTGCAGGTTTTTTTTTCTGGAGTGCAAATAAGATTCAAATTCTATTCAATGAATGTTATTTCTAAAGATTGAAAAGTCTAGAACTCTTCTAGATCAAAAAGATCAACTCCTAATAGGATTAATCAATATTCTTCAAGCATCCAACAACCAAGATCATCTCATAGTCCAAATAGGAGTTGTATTGTAAAATTTCATAAAGAAAAGTTGTAACCCATCATTGTAAAGAGTGGAGAAAAGGTGGAGAACACCAAGAAAATTAAGAAAGAGGAGCAAGGTGAAGCTGCATAGAGAGAAGGTATACTCTTGTAATCTAGGTCAAACTCAAAGGGAAGGTGAATACTGTTGTAAGATCAAGAAGAATGTTAGATCTCTTTGTATCAAGTTTATTAATAAAGCTCTCTCAAGTTCTCTCCCCGTGAACGTAGTTCAAGTTTAGGCCGAACCACGTTAAATCATTGTGTTATTATTATTTCTCTTTTGTCTAGGTATTGCTGGTCTACTTTGTAACAGTTTTTCTTTTACAAATATTATCATATTGTCAAGTTTCGCAAAACATCGATCCGGGGAGTTACAATTGGTGCAAGAGCACCACTTATTAGAACAATTGGTGTCAGAGTTAAAGGTTGACGATGGGCGATATGTCAGAATATTCTACGACAAAGTTTGAAGTCGAGAAGTTCAGTGGCAAAATAAACTTTGGTTTATGGTAAAAAAGAGTAAAGGTATTGCGGTGCAACAATGTCTTCACAAGACCTTGCGGAAAAGTCTGCAAAGACTGTGGTACATTAGGATTGGGAGGAGATGGATTTAAAGGCGGCAAACACAATCCAAATGTCTCGCAAACGAGGTTATGAACATGACAGATGAAGAAACGACTACGTGATTATGGTCAAGGTTAGAGATGTATATGACAAAAAGCCTCTCTAACAAGCTGTATCTCAAGAACAACTATACGAGCTATGCATGATGGAAGGGACAACGGTGTTGGAGCATTTAAACTTCTTCAATAAGGTAATCAATGAGCTTTTAGCTATTGATGTTAAGATCGACGAGGAGGACAAGGCGCTAATACTTCTCAGTTCGCTTCTACAACCATACGATCGTATCGTCACCATCATGTTCTACGGTAAGGAAACTTTCATCTTGGAGGAGTTCATATCAACTCTCTTATGTAATAAGATCAGGAAAAAGGCCAAATCAAGAGGAGCAGAAAGGATCGGGTTTGATGGTCATGGAAAGGAAAGGAAGAGAAGGAAAGAAAGGTCCGAGCTCGTCAAAGACGTGTCACTTTTATCACAAGGAAAGTCATTAGAAAAATGACTACAAGCATCGACAAGAGTGGCTGAAGAAAAAGGGGCAAGCCGCAGAAGCAGATGTAGCAAGCAGTGTATCAGTCACTAAAGTATTAATGGCTTCTTATGTTAAGGACAGCTTCTCAATGTAAAAATTGGATATTTGATTCGGACAGTACGGTTCATTTATGTTCCCTGAAAGGAAATGTTCAATAACTCTTTAGTTGCAAAGGAGGAAGGGGTTGTCATAATGGTGGATGGTTTAGCTTGTGAGGTCATCGGCATTGAGACAGTCAAGATTACAGAAAAGATGAGATGATGTGTGCTCTGGAGGCGGTCCGGTATGTCCTCGAGACATGGTACAATCCAATATCCATAGGGGTGCTCGACGAAAAAGCATGTCGGATCCAAGTGCGATAAGCGTCGTCACAGTTAGCTAAAGAGACAGTAATCCTGAAAGGAGAGAAATGTGGAGGATTATACAAGCTGTAGTAAGAAAACTCCATTCAAGGTGGAGTTTCAGGAATAAACTTAGAAGGGAGCTTATCGCGAGATAGAGCTTCAAGTAAGATTTCAACAGGACGTAAACCGAATCAAAGTGTTGCAAGAAAGAGAAAAGGTGCATTCGGGCAAAGCCCGAGATGGCCCAATCCATGGCGGTAAATCAGCGAAAGGCCCCCGGGAGAGGGGACAAGAGTTAAAGGCTCACTGTACGGTTACAACTAAGAAAAGAATTAAGTTAGTAATTCAAAACCTCAAGGTGTTTTACTAAAGGCGTGAAAAGCAAGTCAAGGTGGAGATTGTTAGGATTTTGCCTTGTTTTCAAGAGGAGATGATGGTCGAAGAAAATTCAATCTTATTGGAGAAGACGATGGCTTGAAGTAGAAACAGATCAAAGTTGATTAGTTTAGTCGACTTATAAGAAGTATAGGTCAGCTAATGCACAGATCTGTCGACTATACAGTCGACTGGGCAAATACAGAGTGGTTGGTTATACAATAGTCGACTAATAAGAATTATAAGCTGACTAATGGAAGGGACTAGTCGACTAATCTGCATGATAAGTCGACTAATCAGCCGTTCTGAAGCGTGAAGAGTTTTCAAATTAGAGTCGGTTCATGTTTTCTTTTTTTTTGGAAGAGTACGAATAAGATTCAGATTCTATTTCATGAAGGCTTGTTTCTAAAGATTGAACGGTTTAGAATTCCTCTAGATCAAGAAGATCAACTCCTAATAGAAATGATCAAGATTCTTCAAGTTTCCAACAAGCAAGATCATCCATCGTACAAATAAGAGTTGTACTGTAAAATTCTATAAATAAATGTTGTAACCCATTATTGTAAAGAGTGGAGAAAAGGTGAAGAACACCAATGAAGCCAAGAAAGAGAGAAGCAAGGTGCAGGTGCACAGAGAAGGTATACTCTTGTAATTTAGGTCTAGATTCAAGGAGAATGTGAATACTCTTGTAAGATTGAGAGAAATGTTAAATCTCTTTATATCAAATTTATTAATAAAGTTCTCTCAAGTTCTCTCCCCGTGGACGTAGGCCAAGTTTAGGTCAAATCACGTTAAATCCTCGTGTTATTATTATTACTCTTCTATCTAGGTATTGCTAGTTTGCTTTACAATCGTTTGCTTCTGCAAATATTATCATATTGTCAAGTTTCGTAAACAGCGATCCCGAGAGTTTCAATTGGTGCAAGAGCGCCAGTTGTTACAACAGGGACTGGAGGTGGCAGTGCAAGTCTAAGTGTGGGACCGCGGGTATGACGAGCCCCATGGCTCGAGTGCCGATGAGCTCCAGGTCTCCGTCGCGGTCGTCAGCGATGAGAGGAGACAATGAAGATGAAAGCGGGCAACGATCCTGGTGATGCTCGGTGGGCGAAGAAATTAATGATGATGATTTGTGTTACTCTCTCATTTAATTGGTTCTCAAGCTCCAGTGCTAAATTCATCAACTTTGTGCACAACTCCTCTTATCCCATCTCTCATTTTGACAATTCAAGATTTCAACCTTAATTAAATTTTATACTCACCCATGTACAAATTATAAATTTCAGAACCTGGCAACTTTTTTTTATAGTAGAGCCAAACTAGTCCATGTCCAATAGGCATTAGTATTTAGTATTGTGTTTTGTTTATCTTAGGATTGCAAAAGAACAAAAGGTAAAAAGAAATTAGTATTCCTAAAACCACTAAAATAAGGAGACGAATCCAAATCCAATAGGCATTACTATTTGTCTTTTTATCTTAAAAAGTAAAAACAAAATGGTAAAAGGTATTACTATTTTTTAAAATCTGCTTAAAGTCGAAAATGAGTAGCAAGTGGAGTTTTCACAGATTTGGCATCAGGCATGCCAAATCTCTCCAACACCTTCTCGATGTATTTCTTCTGAGATAGGAACAATTTTTCTTTTTGCCTATTTCTGTGAATTTATATTCCCAAAATCTTTTTCGCTGCTTCCAAATCTTTCATCTCAAACTCTTGTTTGAGTTGAGTTTCAACTTATCAACTTCAGGCATGTCTTTAGCTGCAATCAACATGTCATTAATATACAAAAGCAAATATACAAAATAACCATCATTAAGTTTCCGATGATAAACACAACTACCATATTTACTCTTAGAGTAATCATGCTCAATCATGAAAGTATCATACCTTAAATACTATTGCCTAAGTTACTGCTTCAAACCATAAAGAGATTTCTTTAACCTACACGCATACTCTTCTTTGCCTTCAATAACGAATCCCTCTAGCTGATGCATAAAGATCTACTCTTCGAGCTCGCCATGAAGAAAAGTTATTTTTACATCAAGTTGCTCAAGCTTCAGATTGAACCAAGCAACCATGACTAGCAACACGCGGATAGAGGTATGCTTCACAACTGGAGAGAATACTTTATTGAAGTCAACACCCTCTGTCTAACTGTAGCTTTTCAAGCGTACTTTGTATCTTACAGACTCGACACCAGGAATTCCTTTTTTCTTGTTGAAGCCTCATTTGCAGCCAATAATTTTCTGTTCTCTGGAAGGCTTCACTAACTCCCACGTTTGGTTCTTGTGAAGAGATTTCATCTCTTCAGTCATAGCAACAGTCTATTCTGTAGCTTCACCAAAAATAATAGTCTCCTTGTAGGTGAATGGCTCTGGAATCTCAATAAATTCTGTCACATTTGAAGAATAAGCGACTATATCTACATAGGCGTATCGTTTATGTGGACGGATTTTCCTTCTTGCTCTCCTGGTGGCAATATTGTACCGCTGCTCTTGTGGTGTATCATCACCCGAAGTTGAATCTTGAGCATCATTGACTAATTCAACATGCGTGCTCTCCTGCACTCTTGTAACTTTGCTCTCAAGCTCCACTTGCTTGTTTGTTTCTTCTCCTGAAACTGTAGAATTAGTAACAGAGTCCTATCTCAGTTGAAGCACGTAATTTTCATCAAAAGTAACATCCATACTAATAATAAATTTAGGTGACATAGGATCAGGACACCACAACCTGTATCTTTTCACCCCGGTAGTATAACCAAGAAATATAGCTTTCTTTGCCCAAGGTTCAAGCTTACCATCATTTACATGAAAATAAGCAAGGCAATCAAATACTCATAAATGAAAGTAATTAGCAGGGGTACCAGACCATACCTCCTGAGGAGTCTTAAAATCAATAGTTGTGAGGAGACTGATTTACTGAATAGCAAGTTGTATTTACTGCCTCGACCCAAAAGCATTTTGACGAACAAGTATTAGAGAGTATACACCGAGCTCTCTCTAACAGTATTATGTTCATCCTTTTATTGTGGTATGTATCGAACTGTACGATCTCGCACAATTTTTTCATTTTTGCAGAATTGATCAAACTTCATGGAATAGAACTCTATTCCATTGTCGGTTGAGGCGCCTTACCTTCTTTTCTGTTTGCTTTTCGATCATAGTCTTCCACTGCTTGAAGGTAGCAAACTCATCGCTTTTATGCTTGAGAGGATACACCCAAACTTTTTTGGAATAATCATCAATTAAAGTTAAAAGATAACTAGTTTCACCTTTTGATAAAACCTGAGAGGGACCTCAAACATCTGAATGGATGTAGTCTAAGGTGTCTTTAGTCCTGTGAATACCTGTACCAAAAGAAACTCTGTGCTGCTTGCTAAAAATACAATGTTCACAAAAGTCAAGCTTTCTTATTTTCTGGCCACAAAGCAAACCTTGCTTAAACACATGTATAGTCCTCTCTCACTCATATGCCCTAACCGCATATGCCATAAATGAGTGGTATCTAAGTCTGGGTCTTCTGACATTGACACAGTGACAACGCTTGTCACTGTACTACCTTGAAGGATATAAAGGGTGTTCACCTTCTTTCCTTTCATCACAACAAGATAACCTTTGCTAACTCTTAAAACTTCACCTTCAGCTAAAAACTTATAGTTGTTGGAGTCAAGAGTGTCCAAAGAAATCAAATTTTTCTACAAATCCGGCGTATGCTGAACATTACTCAATATTCTAACAATACCGTCGTGCTTCCTAATCTTTATTGACTCAATACCAATTGTCTTGTAGGGCATGTTATTTCCCATTAAGACATTACCACCATCAATTAGCTGGTAGATCACAAACCAATTCCTGTGGGGATATGTGATAAAAATAACCTGAATTAAGAACTCACTCATCTCATGAATGGGCATCAAAGACGGTAATTAAAAGAACCTCGTGATGTGGAGGTTTCTTCTGTAATACTAGCAATCGAAGATTTCTCATCTTGAGATTTTCTCCTAACATTTTTTCTTTGAGTTTAAAACAATCTTTTTAATAGTATCCAAACTTATGACAATAGTGACGCTCAATATTTTTTCTTAACCTATAATTAGATCCAGATTTTCTTCGAGATTTTTCTCGACCCTTCTCTGTACGACCACAGACGAACAAGCGTTCAGCTTGATCCTCACTTTTTACAACTGACACTTTCTGTCTTACCTCCTTAGAATGTAAGGCTGACTTGACATCTTCTAAAGAAAGTGTATCTCTACCATAAAGCATTCTATTAATCAAATTTTCGAAGGAAGGAGGTAATGAGCATAATAATATGAAAGCTTGATCTTCTTCATCTATTCTAACATTAATATTTTTTTCAAATTCATGAAAATTTTATTGAGCTCATCTAAGTGGTCTTTAATTGACGTACCTTCCTTCATGCGAAGGGTGAAGAGACGTTGCTTTAAATAGAGCTTGTTGGTCAGGGACTTTTTCATATACAAGCTCTTTAATTTTCACAAATTAGCAGCGGTATCTTCGTCGGCAACCTCCCGTAAAACTTCATCGGCTAGACAAAGTTATATGGCACTATGCGCCTTCATCTTGAGTTCTTCCTTTTCATCCTCGGACATGAATTCCGGCAACTTGTCCTTACCGAATAAGACTTTCAACAAGCCTTGTTGTACCAAGAGAGCTCGCATTTTGACTCTCCACAAGCTAAAGCTATTTCTTCCGTCTAATTTCTCTACTTTGTACTTTGTCGAAGCCATCTCGAAACCCACAAGAAAATAACACTAGCTCTGATACCAGTTGTTATAACAGTGCTTCTAGTGCAAGAGATGACAAGTATAAAGAGAGATTAAACAGATAGCAATAATAAGCTAATAGAATCAAAGATGACAGCACGCTAGTATTTTACGTGGTTTGGTCAATGTGACCTACGTCCATGGGAGAAGACAGTAAGAAGAATCCACTAATCAGAAGGAGAGAATACAAGAGATTATCACTCTAATCTCACCCACACCCAATAAAATTCAACTCACTAGGGCTTAACAAAAGGAAGATAAATGACTAGAGAAAGGAGAGGATAATACTATGTTTTGTAACTCGCTCGTTCTCTCTTCTCTTCAATCAAATCCCATGCAATGTGATGCTTATTTATAGGCAAAACTTCTGAACCGCCTCATCACTTCAGCCCGCACATACATCAAAATCATAGGGTGACCGAATTGATTTCATTAGGATGGCTAAGATCTTCATAAGGTGATTAGAGATTTCATAGGGTGGCTGATTGATTTGGGAAAAGAGTCAACAAAAGTGGCTTATTCAAGACATCAACAGCCGGCATGTTACGAATCAGTTCTCCGTCCACTCTCTGTTCTTCTTCTCTTAGTTTGGTCAATTGTTTGATTTCATCATGGTTTACCCTTGCACAGGTCATGGCAGTCGACATGTCACGTCGACTCGGCTGGATCGATGATACTATTGTTGAGCGGGTCCTCCGAATCTTGCAGCAGGCAAATCTTCTAACTTCTCCAACTGAGATCATGGCAGTCGAGAAATTCAAAGCTGCTATGGCGGTATGTCTTAGAAACCGTTCTCTACATTCTTCGTTTCTCTGAATATATTTGTAATTGAGCAAATTTCTTCTTTTGAACTAATAGGTGAATAAAAAGGTGGCGGATGGACTACTGCAGCTCATCCTTCTTACAGGACCTTTGGGCAATTGTGTTTTTTACTGGAGACTAGGACAAGCAGGCCCTTGATGAAACTCTCCTCTACTTCTGCAAGTGCTGACAATTCTTTCATGTTCGAAAATCTCTGTTGTGCTATTTAATAGCCTTTATTCTGAAATATATAAAGCTGGAATAACCAAAGAAATAAAGTTTTGGGTTCTTTTCGACATATTTTTGGCCCTTACATTTTTTGTCGATGCATCAACCCTTCACTTCTGTATCACTTTTCTATTTTTGCGTTAGTGTGTGTTACAGAATGGTTGACAGGAAATAGGGTTTCTGTTTCCAGATTTACTTGCATATGGAGAAACTGATGTGGGTTAGGGAGTGACTGCTCTACACTGTCTGTTAAATGTTCATCCCAAGTGGATTGCTTTATTATTTGGAGCCTATGTAATTATTGGTTTATACTGTTTATAAAGCCTTGATGTTGGCTTTTGTTATTTGGAAACTCTCCGTTCTTTTTATTTGATTTGAAGACAGTCTGTTTTGATGTCTTCTAATAGCTGGTCGACTGCACCTAGCGTTGATGGCATTTTCTGCTGTTAATTGTTTTGTTTTTTAATTTGTAATTATTTTCGTTTAGGCTGTGTTTGCTTTGAAGAAAGATGAGAGAAATGAAATGAAAGTGAAAAGAAAGAAAAAGAAAAGAAATGTCAAATCAAGTCAATTTAACGTTTGGTTCCTTGCACAGTTCGATAGAAAACTCTAACAAAAATAGTGAGAAAAGGTTTGGAAAAAAATTAACCAGACCAAAATTTTTTGTGAAGGTTAGTTGGTGGCATTTTGGAGGTGGAGACCGAGTAGATTGACAAAGAAGTTATCCATTTTGGAGCGTACTTTCTCTCATTTTCTCTTGGTTTTGGTAGAGAGAGAGAGAGAGAGAGAGAGAGAGAGAGAGAGTGTGTGTGTGTGTGTGTGTGGGGGGGGGGGGGGGGGGGGTGGGGGGGGGGGAATTAAGTCATATTTTCTTTTATTGTCTCACTTTCATTTTCTCTTTAGTTCTCTCTACAAACAAACAAAAGGAAGTTACTTTTCCAGTCACTCTCTTTTCTCTTCTCTCATTTTCTCTCGAATCAAATATAGAGAAAAGCAGAAGGAGATAACTCAATTCATTACTGGCTATATATAATGAAACAAGCATGTGATTAGAGGCACAATGCATCACATAGGAGCAAAAGTAAAATAAGAGAAAGAAGTTGGAAAACCAATTGTCAGACTTGGCGAATCGCTCTTTGTTGTTCAAAATGAAGGGTTTTATTTCTGTAATTTTCTAATTGTTCCAAACTATTAAAAGTAGCACCCATCAAATTGGTTTTCTCTCGTTCTATCTCAGAGTAGCCATTCACTTGATACTCGTTTGCTTCTATTTTCACTTTCCTTAAATGAGTCCGGGCTCCTACGAGCTGCTCAATGGACCCCTCTACATAGTTGTTCTGAATTTCGAATAGGACTCGAAATCCTCTGTTTTTTATTATCTAATAAATCATTTAATAAAAGGTAGATTGTTTTACCGTTAATTTCACAACATCCATGATCTCTTTCTGAACCAAACATGAATCTTTCGATTCATTGGCTCTCACGCTCATTTTTTTTATTTTTGGGCATTCCCATATCTTTTTTTATATAATGAGCCTATCCTCTCTATTTCTTTTTGTACTCAATCATATCAAAAAATTCAAAACCAGTACAAGGCAAGAATATTAGGACTCTTCCGATCAGGCAAAAAAAATCTATAATTGTTAGCAAAGTTGTTGCTTTTTTGGTTCTTTTTGAAAATTTATATATTTTTAGTTTTTATTTTATTTTTTATTCAAATAAAAAAATCCACTTTTTTATACATAGGTCGTAAATTCAGTATTGGTAATATTTGATAATAGAGGGCAAGATGCCCTTTCTTTACTCTAGTAAATGGTTCTAATCATTTTATCAATATGAGTGTTCTATATCAGAAAAATTACCAATTATTCTTTTTATCAGTGTTCTAACATAGTGGTAGAAAGAGTACCAATTATTACCAAATATTCTTTTTTAAACCATTTTAGTACTAACATAGTGGTAGAAAGAGTACCATGTTGTGCCCAGACTTCAAACAGCTTAGCTTTAACCATATTAATAGTCTCACACTATTTTATTGGTTGATAAAAAATTAAAGTTTTACTTAGCAATGAATAATGAAATGCTATGGTTCTTACATATGATTTATGAATTTATTCAGAAGGAATTCGTTGAGATTACGTACTTTTCTGATTCATTCTATATTATAAAAATAAAGTGCAACTGGTTGGATCCAACCTACTGAATATACAACTCGCACACACTCCCTTTCCAAAAAAAAAAAAAAAAAAAATTTCAATACACCAATCACTACACTTAGATTTATTGAATTTGTTGCTTAAGTATCGGTATTAAACTCGAAACTGCCGGTGGATGGCCAACGGAATAAGGAAACGAAAGAACCGGTTACATTTTTCATACGCTTTCCTCTTATAGATGGGTCTAGCTAACAGAGAACATAGTTCTTTTTGTATCACTTGGCTCACCCTTTTTTTGTTCGATTTCTTTTTTGCCCCCTAATTTCTCATTTTTAATGGGAGTAGATTAAATTTAGTTATTGAATTTGAGATTACAATTTTTTTGTTTTAAGTTTCCGATAAGATACTTATTATTAGATAGCAAAGTCTTATGTCAATTGCAAACTATTTAATTTATTCAAACACTTCTTAAAATAAAAGTAAAAAATTTCATCGTATTAAGCCAAGGACGGGAAGGAAGAAAGCGAGCGAATCCACTAATTTCTCATTCTCAAACCAGTGCTTCCTGGGGTATTGTTGCAATTGTAAGAGTGACGTATTGATATAATTCACAAAAGCAAACAACAACGAGTAAAATAAGGAAAAAGTATGTTATGTACTTTTTTATATTTTCATTTGAGGATTAAATTAAACAAAAAGATTCGTAAATAAAAATGGTAATGTCACGACTAGTCCATAAATTGTTAAAGCTTCCATAAAACCTACACTAAGCAATAAAATATCTCATATTTTTTCTTCTCCTTTTGGTTGTCTCGCAATACCTTTTATGGCTTGGCCTGCAGTGGTACCTTGACCAACTTCAGGTCCAATAGAATCAAGCCTTGCGGTCAATTCAGCAGAAATAATGGAAGTGGCAGAAATCAATGGATTCATGATGATAGGTTCCTCGTACCAAAAAAATTGGTTAATGAGACAATCAACCAATGAATTATTATTTATTTGATCACTAAAATCTATCTAGTCAAAGTAACTAAAACTTCAAATAAAAAATAATATAATATAGATTAGATAGGGGTAACCCCTATATAATTAGTATATATCTAATATCACATATACATTCCTTTCTTTCGTAATGTAAACCACCCTCATTTTATATTGAATTGAATTCTAGTTCAATTGGATTCTAGAATAATTCTTCAAAAGATATGCATGAGTTGTAGCTGGCCTTATAGGCTTTCCGTAGATCTAATGTGACACCCTTAACCCATTAACTATTTTGTATTATCGTATATCTTTCCTCCTACAACTCTAGTTGTGCTCGAGCGTGTGTGTATATTTGGAATCCATCTGGTTACCCAAAGCCTCTAAGTGCACCTCGACTAATCTCATGGGGTCTGTGAACGCTGCCCTGAGAAGTTTTTCTATACAGTCCTGAGTAAATCACAGGAATAAAATTAGAGGGGAAAATGCTCATCAAGGAATTCGAATCGGCGACCCACTGGGGAGCAAACCCACAATCTAACCAATCGAGCACCCTCTTGAGGATACACACGCACATATACTATTATATTCCTCAACAAAGAACCAAGTAAATTATATGCATTGCCTCAATTAGGATAAGCTAAAAAAATGACTATTTCAAAAACTAAGCAATGATGGCTCTCCATGAATTCTCATATATAAGCCACAACTAAAGCAGCAAAAATTAGAGCTTGAGTACCACTTGTAAATAATCCAAAACAGGTATAGGAACTATTAAGGGTACTAAAGAAATAAGAACAACAACTATTAATTCATTATCCGTTATATTCTCGAAAAATCGAAAACTAAGAGATAAGATTCTGTGAAATCTTCTAGGATGTTAATTGGTAAACGGATTGGAGTTGGTTGAATGTTATTTTCCAAAACAGCACATCTTTTTTTGACAAGACCCGCACAAAAATATGCCACTGACGTGAGTAAACTAAAGTAAAAGTAATATTTATATCATTCGTAGGGACGGCTAACTCCCCTTGAGGTAACTCTATGATTTTCCAAAGTAAAAGAGCACATGACCAATAAGAAACAAAAAATAAATATGAACGTAGTTCCAATAAAGAGAACTTCAAGACTATATTCTTCTCCAATCCGAGTTTTGCTCAAAGTCTAGAATAAATTCAAGGACATATTCAAAGAAATTTTGACAGTCAGTTGGAATAGGTTGTGGGTTCATGTCAAATTTAGCAAATTACAGGTAACAAACAAATGGTAGATCTTAAAACATGCTTTTATATCGAAGGACACAAGACCAGTTCCAACCAACAGAAAGCTACCAATTCAACTCAAAAGCAAGCATAGCTGACACCAAAGATCACCACAAAACCCCATAGTTCCAGGGGGACCAATGCCGCGGCCGAGCTTCTCTCTGTTCCTCTTATTTGATCTCCATTCACCTCTTATTTAAAAGACCTTCCTCACACTTCCTCTGTGGACTGGCACCATAGCCCCATCCTCTTCCCTTCACCTATATATACTACATCTATATACATTACATAAAAGTGTTTTGAGGAAGTAATAGAATGAGTCTGGTCCCCAATGTTCATATCGCCGGGCTTCTCAGCCTGGTGGTTCTCCTGCTGGCCACCGCAGCTTCAGCTGCTGGAAACCTGTCGGTGAGCTATGACGGGCGGTCGCTGATAATCAACGGGAAGAGAGAGCTCCTCTTCTCCGGTTCGATACACTACCCTCGCAGTGTCCCTGAGGTATGTATGTTGGGTCTATTCAATGTGGCATTTCAATGCATCTAAACTTTATGTGATGATCAGATGTGGCCTGACCTCATTCGGAGAGCGAAGGAGGGTGGACTCAATGTGATCCAAACCTATGTGTTCTGGAATGGTCATGAAGCAGAGAAGGGCAAGGTACAGTTTTTTTTTTTTTTTTCTTTACAACAGTTCGCGCAATTTTATTTTTTTTGTTGGGTCATCCTTATAAGAGAATTCTTTGAATTATAAATTTTTGTGAACTTTATAATGAATTAAAATGTCTTTGGTTTGAGTCTGCAGTACTATTTCGAGGGAAGGTTTGATTTGGTGAGGTTCATCAAGGAGATCCAGAAACAAGGACTGTATTGCACACTTAGGATTGGTCCCTTCATCCAGGGAGAATGGCATCATGGGTATAATCCTTGAAACAAATTAATTCTTTTTTCGATCTTATTTTGTTCACTATAAATCCCCGGTTCATTCTAGTTTTTTATTTTTTCAAATTTGTTTCAGAGGATTTCCATTCTGGCTGAGGGAAGAGCCAGGCATTATCTTCAGAACTGACAATCAGCCCTTCAAGGTTAGCTGACATAAACAACTACTCTAAATCCAAACATTATGCTATCAGATGGTGATAATTTTTTTGTCTTGCAATCTTACTATTCTCATTTTTGGGTGGTGTTTATTTTATGTGCAGTACTACATGAAGAAGTTTGTTGATTACATAGTCAATATGATGAGTGAGCAGAATCTTTTTGCACCTCAGGGTGGCCCCATCATTCTAGCACAGGTAGATGGTAAAATTAGTAGCTCATTCTAGTAATGTGCATATCTGTGCTTAAAATTTGGAGGTTTTTTTTTTGTGTGCGCGCGTGTACGCAAACAGATAGAGAATGAGTATGACATGGTGCAAAAGGCCTTCAAACGTGAAGGTCTGAAATATGTTGAATGGGCAGGAGAACTGGCCATTAATTCAAAGGCTAATGTCCCCTGGATAATGTGCAAGCAAAACAGAGTTCCAGGGGCAATTGTGAGCTATACATATCTCATCTTATATTTCAAACACACACACTTGCTTCACTTCACTTCACTGCCTTTCTTTGCATGTTTCCTTTCTGTTTCTGATCTGAGAGGGAATTTATGTGCAGATTAGTGCATGCAATGGAAGGAACTGTGGTGATACATACGGGCCCATCAATCCGAATAAGCCTGTCATGTGGGCTGAGGACTGGACTGCACAGTTAGTCCTCTTCTTCGACCGTCATCAAAGGATACTTCCTTTGCTTAAAAATGACATTTTTTGTTTTAATTGTTTCAGGTTCCGAGTATTTGGAGACCCTCCATCTCAAAGATCAGCTGAAGATCTTGCTTATGGTGGTGCGCGCTTTTTCTCAGTGAATGGAACCATCATGAACTACTATATGGTACTTATATTTATGGTGCATTGAACTTAATTCTCTTCAAAACTAGCAAGTTCGAACGTCCAAACTAACAACTTCCTGTCGATCTGACAGTACCATGGAGGAACCAATTTTGGGAGGACTAGTGCTAGTTTTGTGATGACGCGGTATTATGATGAAGCCCCTCTTGATGAATATGGTACACAATAGTTAAACCCATGTATATTTCTTTATTTTAATGAGTTTATCAAATTCGACTTGCTCTAATTATGAGATGACCTTATCCAGGATTACAGAAGGAGCCAAAATGGGGACACTTGAGGGACCTGCACCATGCCTTGAAATTGTCTGCGAAGGCTTTGCTCGAGGGTGAATACTCGATGGAGACATTTGGCCCAGGGCTTGAGGTGCAATCATCACAAAATTTTATCAGTATTAGTTGTTAGTAATATGGTGATGATGATGATGATGATATGTTGTTTTTGATCGATTGTAGGCTCGGTTGTACGAGATTCCTAGCAGCAACATTTGCGTGGCTTTCCTCAACAACAACAACACGAAAAGGGACAGCACTGTTACCTTCAGAGGTCTTAACTATTTCGTTCCACGCCGTTCAGTTAGCATCCTCCCTGATTGCAAGACTGTGGTCTTCAACACCCGAAGGGTAAACTCTACATAATGCATCGAAATCTCAAAATGTAGTATCCTGGAAAAAGATCGGATGGTTAGTGATTTCATTTTTATTGTGATTTCAGGTGCTTTCACAGCATAATTTTAGGACATTCACCATATCGAAGCGATTCCACAAGGCCAATGCCTGGCAAATGTACAGGGAGCCCATTCCAAAATTTTCTGATTCCGAACTCCTTAATGTGCAGCCGCTGCCACTCTTTAACTTGAGCAGGGATGAGACTGACTATGTGTGGTACACCACAGTGTGAGTAAATATTTCTACAGACTGAATTTATCGTTTTCGACAAAAGAAAGGTTATGCTCAGATATGCTGCTAAGCAAAAAAAAAAAATCTATCTTGACGGCATGAAATTTCACCATTAGTGTCTCTTTTCTTCCACTTTCCAACAACAAAATCACTGTTAGATATAATAGGTTTTAGTTGAAATATATAGAAGTATTTAGTTATAGAGTTTAGTGATATATGAACTTCCATGATCAATAAGTGCTGTTGAGCGCATTTATTCGGTCAAGCAAACTATTCAAGAAGCAGTGTTTATCCAGATATCTTCTGAATACATTTCCTTACTCATTAAGCAATTCAGCAAGTTCAGGGTCAGCATCAACAAGTTAAAACTTCAGCACTTGATTTCAGCATTTTTTTTTTTGTAGATGTTTTCAGCATTTCAGCATTCATGTTTCAATTTTTGTTAGGCAAACTCTGGATATTCAAACCATTTACTTTGAATAAGACTTGGTCCTATATGGGTCTATATAAGAGGAAGATTACCTATATTTTTATAAATGGATATTTTAGTTCTCTTGATAATCAATATAAATTGTAGTACTTTAGGGTAAATAAGGATTACCTTTGTAAATCCAACACTCACATCTGAAGAATTCATTGTTCTTCAAAAGTTAGTGCTAGCTTCATCTGTATTTTTTGGGCGATGTTGGCCATTATGATTTCCTAATAATGCTCACTACAGTTTTGAAGTGGAGGAGGATGACATGCCCAGAAGGGCTGACATCAGCCCCGTTGTTCAGGCTTCAAGCCATGGTGATGCTTTGCTCGCTTTCGCCAATGGCGAATACTTAGGTAAAGTTTTATGTGTGTATTTATGTGTGTTTATTTTTGTTCTATTTTATTTTGTGTATCAGAAATAGCTAGCTTTTTACAAGAAATATGTTTACAAATTAAGTGAGATAAAAACAGGAGATGGACATGGAAACAAGAAAGAGAGATCCTTTACTTTCACTAAGCCTATGAATCTGAAAGTTGGAAACAACCAACTTAACTTTTGGGCGAATCAGTTGGACACCCGGTAAAAATTTGTATTGACAGATTTTAGAGTTGAATCACGTCATAGTTTGTTCTTTCTCTTCTACTTCTTCTACTAACCTTTTTCAATCGCGTTTTCTTGCTTCGCGCCTTGAAGGATAATGGAGCATACTTGGAACACAGAGAAGCTGGAATTCACACCATTGCAGTCCAAGGCCTTAACACTGGAACCTTTGATCTGACACGGAACAACTGGGGACACAAGGTAAAAATATTGATCCTGTACCAAGCTCTGCCTGAATTCGCAAAGAAAGAATGAAAGAAAATATCCTAATGCCTTTAACCAACATAAAAGGTTGGCCTAGTTGGAGAAGACCTAAAAATCTACAGCGAGGCCGGACTCAACAAAGTACAGTGGAAACGCGCTAAGAAGAACAAGCAGATTACATGGTACAAGGTACGACAATGACATGATCAATGAGATGAATGCGATCAGAAGCAGGAGATAAATGAATGAATTTGTAGCACTGATCCCTACAACCATGTTTGTTTTGGTTACAGAGGACCTTCGATGCTCCTCAAGGCACTGATCCAGTGGTTGTGAACATGACCTCCATGGGCAAGGGGATGGTCTGGATCAACGGTGAGAACATCGGTCGCTACTGGATATCCTTCAAAAGTGCTCTTGGCCAGCCTTCTCAAAGCATGCAAGTACCAATCCATCCTCAATACTGTCCCACAAGGTTATTGTGAGATCTGAATTTCTCTCTCCTTCTCTTCTTTCAGATACCACATCCCCCGGCCCTTCTTGAAGCCCAAGGACAACCTGATGGTGGTGTTTGAGGAGCATGGAGGCGATCCAGATGGTATCGTGATGGAAGTAGTGAGCAGAGACAACATATGTGCTTTCGTCTCACCCTTCAACCAAGGCGATGTCAAGACGTGGAAGAGCGAGGATGGGGTGACTCAGAAGTTCCATGACCTCAAGCCAGAAGCCACACTCCAGTGCGATGGGAGGAAGGTCATGCAGACAATCTCCTTTGCCGACTTCGGCAATCCTGATGGCGTGTGTGGGGATTACATGCCTGGCAATTGCAGCAACCCGTTGACCAAGCAAGTAGTGGAGAAGGTGAACTGTCATATACTTCCCATATAACTTACATATATGTCAGCAATACAAATTAACATGTGAAATGTGTTCGCACAAGAAAATTCATGAAGACAGGTAAACATTCATATGCTTCCATATTGCTTACATATGTTAGCAATACAAAGTAACATATGAAATGTGTACACACAAGAAAATTCATGTAGACAAACATAAACTTTCAGATGCTTCCCATATTGCTTACATATGTTAACATTACAAACTAATATATGACATGTGTACATACAAGAAAAATCATGAAAACAAAGGTAAAGTTTCACATGCTTCCATATTGCTTACATATGTTAGCAATATGAAACTAATATATGAAATGTGTACACACAAGCAAATTCATGAAAACAATGGTAAACTTTCATATGCTCTCATATTGATTACATATGTCAGCAACATGAACTAACATGAAATGTGTACACATAAGCAAATTCATGAAGACAAATGTTAACTTTCATATGATTCCCATATTGCTTGCATATGTCAGCACTACGAACTAATGAATGAAATGTGTATATACAAGAAAAATCATGAAAACATAGGTAAAGTTCCACATGCTTTCATATTGCTTATATGTGTTATCAATATGAAACTAATATATGAAATGTGTACACAAGCAAATGCATTAAAACAATGGTAAACTTTCATATGATATCATATTGATTACATTGTCAGCAACATGAACTAATGTAACTTGTTGAACTGAACGTGTCTGGCTTAATTTACTTTGTTGATCAGGAATGTCTGGGGAAGAACTCATGCAAATTGGACGTCATGCATCCGGAAATATATGGCGGAGACACAAATTGCCCTTGGACGACATCCACCCTTGCAGTCCAGGCGAAATGCGCTCGCCCCTCGAAGAAACAACATAAAAATGTTGATATTAGTGAAGAAGAATCATCTGGATTCTAGTCTCTCTAACTCTTGTTCATGAGGTGTAAGTGTACCAGATCAAATCCACAAAGGATTTGACTTCGAATTTGATCCTATGTTGAGAACTGGAATTGTGAAATAATAGTAATATGAAGGGTTTCTTCTTTTCTTTGATGTTCAGTTTCCTTTGTATGTTATCCAGTAGGTTTGTTTATTTCAGAACTAAAATTTCACCAAGTAATTAACTTTTTTTAATATTTATGAAGGTTAGTGCAAGAGATGGAGAGCGGGGGGGGGGGGGGGGGGTGTGGGGTGTGGAGATTTGGTAGTAAAGGGTGTTGGAACAAAATGAGAAATACAGATTAGAGAGAAGTGGACTTTTCTTTAACTTTTATAAATTATAACACGAGATCGGAGTGTTCCCGAATTGCAAAGTGACTCCGAGAAGGCGACTATGATGTTAGAGTATTCCCGAGTAGTAGAGTTGTGGTGCATCCATAAACGTTGTGCTTGAAGTAATAATTGGCTTACTCTGGTACAAGGATCCCAAATCCAAATTATACACAGGAATAGCAGTTGAAGAACTCTGGTGTGTACCAACCAGATTTTTCGGTGATCTTCTTGATCTGAACAGGCAAGTGATCTTCTCGGTCTAACGCAGGACAGGGCTCTACTTATAACTGAACACATTCTTACTTTTTAGGTGATCTCCTTCTTATTTTTGTCATATTCCAAATGAACTACAAGGGAGCCTATTTATAGGACTCCACTAATAACTCAATGGTTATCATTCCTTAATGAAGGCAGCTCAAGGGGCTTGTTTAGATTCAATGAATCTAGCCCAAGAGTCACCAACTCATAATAAGAGAAAACCAAAGGGTTACGTCTTGATTCAATGAATGTAGACAAGGGTCATTAGTCCTTTAATAAAAGAAACCCAAGAGTTATAATCACTAAATAAGAGAAAATCAAAGAGTTATCAACTCATAATGAGGGATTGCAAGACTCTTATGTCCAGATTCAATGTAAGAAGTTCAAATGTCTTGATTGCATTAATCATATTTAACCCATGTCCTACTAGTTTGTACTTATGGGAGAGAATTATTAGCTAAGTCATTTTAGTATGACAAAGATATAAATGTTACCAATATATGTAAATGAAATACATATAGTTTGAAAACTATTTTATGTTTTAAAAAATTAATTTTTTGCACAAAATAATTAACAATCCCTCACAAGTTTACAAACTATCAAGAAAGTTATAATCATTATGCGTAAGGTAGATATCACTAGGACTTGAATCCCATTTAGACGGACTAAATAGAAGATAGGTACATGGTGAACTTAGTCTTGAACTAGTGTCTTTCTTATAATCTAGCAATCACAAAAGATTAAAACCTAATTGTGATAGTCATCACTTTGAACCACAAGTTTGCCAGAGTGCCTGCACATATATGGCCATGTGCATGTCCTAGTTTCTGCGAGGGCTCTAGATACTTTTTATAAGTTCCCATAGGAGAGCCAAATCTTCACCCAAGCATAGGTGAGTCCTTTAGGTGTGTTTCCTGCCCAACACTCCGCATCCGAAATGCTTTGGACTCATTAAGGCTTAAAAGCCATCCTGTCACATGATAGAAAATATGCAATCAAGTCTTATTTAATTTTTGAACCAAATATCTTATTATTAGTAGCATGAACTTTGAACTAATAACTTGATATAAATAGTAAATGTATATAAGACTTACAATGACTTGAGACCCATTCTAGCAGAAGTCCTTTCAATTAATTCTTTTTTCAAATCTTTAGTTAGAGGATCCATAACATTATCTGAAGATCGGACATAAATCACTAAAATGACTCCATGACAGAGAAGCTCATTCAATTAGTCATGCTTCAGACGAATGGTTCATTTCTTTCCGTTGAATAACGAGTTTGTTGCCACCGCACTCGTTACTTGATTATCACAATAGATAGTAATTGTACCTTGCAATTATTTCAATGGAAGGTCTTGGAGAAAACAACTTAGCCACTCAGCTTCATCTCATGCAACAGTTAATGTAAAGAACTCAGATTCCATCGATGATTGTGCGATCAGAGTTTGCTTCATAGACTTTCATGAAATAGCAACTCCACCCATGGTGAAGACAAAACCTCCAGTGGATCTGCACTCATCTAGTTCCGAGAACCAGCTTGTATCTGAGAAGTCTTCGATCACAGCTGGATATCCGGTATAGAGCAGGCTTAAATTCAAAGTTCCTTTCAAGTACCTCATTAATTTCTGAACAGCATCCCAATGAGGCTTTCCAGGATTGCTTGTAAATCTGCGAAGCATTCCAATAGATAATGTGGCCTTGTGTAGCTCATTGCATACATAAAACTACCAATAATCTTTGAGTATTCTAACTGCCTTATCGATCTTTCAGTATTGGGTCGAAACTTCTTATTGTAATCATATGGCATAGACAATTTTGGCATGTCAAAGTAGCCATACTTCTTCAGCATGTTCTCTATGTAATAAGATTGAGATAATCTAATTTCATCTTTTGTGTACAGAATTTGATTCTGAGAATCACGTCCGCAGTCCCAAGGTCCTTCATACTGAATTGGGCTGACAGAAAGTCCTTGGTATATTTCACTATCACTAAGTCAGTCCCGATGATAAGCTGTTGGAACCTAACAAAGTTCAAGATGTTGAAGCCTCTCAAATTGCAAGATTTTGATGATGGACAAACACTTCTACCTCATGATGATTGCTCTACCTCAGATGAAGATTATTGAAGATTTTGGGTGATTTTGGAAAGTTGTTGTGTAACTTAGAAAAATATGAAAAGCCTTGATAACTTACACAAAAATCCTTTCCTAGTCGACTTGCCCTATTGATATAGTCGACTAACCCAACTTAGTCGACTTGTCAAAAACCTCTAGTCGACTAGTCCATTCCAAAATCAAAATCCTAACTCTCTGTTTGGACTCTGAATGCAAATTAGTCGACTTGACTTTCCTACCTAGTCGACTAACAGATACTCTAGTCGACTAACTCAGTTTCCAAGTCGACTAATATTAGATACAAAAATTATCCAACTCTCTGTTTCTTTCTGAATCAAAACTTAGTCGACTACACCAAATTACTAAGTCGACTAACAAAGTTTATAGTCGACCAACAGACATTTCTAGTCGACTATATTCAGTTATCCAGAAACCAATTTTTCCAACAGACATATCCCTAGTCGACTAATCTCTAAACCTAGTCGACTAATAGTTGAAGTTTTGCCTAGACTAGTCGACTAACTCAGTATCCTAGTCGACTATAGGCAGTTTCTGACTGTTGGACAGTTTCTCTTATCTGATCCATTTGACAACGTTTTCTAACGTTTAAAATGTCTGAATTGGTTCCATAACTACCCTAACTGACCCTAGTCTACAGCTATAAATAGGGAAGTTATTCCTAAGGCCAATTACCAATTCATTCCATCAGTTTTTCCAAAAGAAAATTTTCAGAAACCTGAAAACTGAATCTCCAACTTCAGTTCTTCACCAAAAGCCATTTCCCTTAGTGAAGGATTCTGAAGTTCAACTTTCCTATACTGAACCTTGTCCACTACACATTCTGTATCAAGGCTATAGGAAATCATTGTATTCATTTCAAAGAAGATTTTATACAAGGCGTCTTCTTGGGAGTAGAAGAAAGTTGTACAAGACGTGTTCTCTTGGTGGAAGAGAAGTTGTGCACATTTGGCAAAGGGTGTTTGTCAAGTGGTGTACAAGGCATTTGTTGTGGGTGTACACAAGTAAAGAAAGGAAAAATCTCAAGCATTTTGCTTGGGGACTGGATGTAGGTCACAAGGACCGAACCAGGATAAATCTCCAGTGTTTGCGTTTGTATTTTCTGTTTATCTCTTGATTACTTTATTTCCTGCAAGTAGTTTGTTTAATTTTTTATAAACACTATTCACCCCCCCTCTAGTGTTGTGTTGCTTTGATTATAGATCCTACATTTGGTATCAGAGCAGGTTCAAGGCAACAACCATACAAGGATGATAACGGAGTTCACATCATCCCAATTCAAAGAGGGGCATTCTACACAACGACCACCGCTATTTGACGGAACCAATTACAATTATTGGAAGTGTAGAATGAAGATCTACTTGCAGTCGCTCAACTACGATCTTTGGAACATTGTAGAAGCATCGTACACCAAGCCTACAACCAACTACGACGCTTGGAATGAAGATCAAAAGAAGAATGCAAATCTTGATGCCAAGGCGATGAACGCTCTATTTTGTGCCTTAACCAAAGAAGAGTTCAATCGTGTGTCAACATCCACTTCTGCACATCAAATTTGGCATACACTTCAGGTAACACACGAAGGTACGAATAAAGTTAAAGAATCTAAAATTTCTGTTCTTGTACACAGATTTGAATTGTTCAAGATGAAGGAGAATGAAACCATATCCGAAATGGTTACAAGATTCACCGACATCACCAATACTCTTGCATCCCTTGGAAAGGACTACACTCAAGTTGAAAGAGTCCGTAAGATCCTTCGAGCACTCACACCGGAATGGGAGAAGAAGACAACCGCAATTGAAGAGGCGAACGATCTCTCCACTATGACATTAGAAAACCTAATCGGTAATCTAATGGCATATGAAGTGCAAATAGAAGAAAGAAAGAAGGACGAACAACAACATCAATCCAAGAAGAAAGTACTTGCCTTCCATACAACTTCAGATACGGAAAATTCGGATGAAGATGAAGAAGAAATGGCCATGCTTTCAAGAAAGTTCAAAAGGTTCTTAAAACAAGGTAAGTATAATAAGAATAAAGATACTAACGATATTCCTACTTGTTTTAAGTGTAACAAACCAGGCCACATGAAGAAGGATTGTCCATTGATGAAATCAAAAGAACACTTCAAGACTTTCAACAAGTCCAACAAGTTCAACAAGTTCAACAAGAAGAAAGCCTTTCAAGCAACATGGGATGATAGCGACTCATCTTCCTCTGACGAAGAAGAAGCAACGGAAACCGCCAATATCTGCTTCATGGCCCAAGAAGATGAGGTACAAGATTATGATGATTTATTAGAAGCCTTTAATGAACTTTATAATAATTTCAAAAATGAAAAGATTAGAAATAAAGTTTTAATAAAGGAAAATGAAAGACTCATTCATGAAAATGCATGTTTTGTTTCTCAAACATCTTCTCTTAGTTCTCAAAATGAAGATTTTGAAAAAGTTATTGCATCTTTAAAAAAGGATAATGAAATTTTCTTAAAAGAAAATTCTTTACTTAAAAAGGAAACTATTTCTTTAAATTCTAGAATTTCTATTTTAGATAAAGACATGATTGTTTTCAAAATTAAGTATGAAGATCTTTTGAAAAATCTAACAAAGTTTAATAAAGGAAAAGAGAATTTAAATGTTTTATTATCTTCTCAAAAGATGTCTAACAATCATTTTGGTCTTGATTTTTCAAAAGATAAGATGTATAAACCTACTCATGTTGGTATTGGATTTTCAAAAACTAATTTTGTAAAATCTACACATCTTCATAATAATAATTCTTTTGTGAAAAGAAATACTATTTCAAAAAGAATTAGATGCAAATATATATGGGTTCCTAAGAATCTTAATAATGTTGATAAAAATGTTTATATTGCATCTTATATACATGATGTGTGTAATTCTAAGAATTATGTTTATACTAACAAGTGGAAACCAAATTCCAATTGGATTTAGGTTCCTAAAGGCTAATCTTTTTCGGACCCTATCATGATGGGTACCATACATATTGTTTTTATCTTATAGGTACCTTATAAAGAAAAGTGGATACTTGATAGTGGGTGTTCCAAACACATGACCGGACATATGCAACTACTATCTTCCGTTCAAATCAAAAAGGGAGGTACAGTGATATTTGGAGACAATAACAAAGGAAAAGTTATTGGTACCGGCATAGTTGGTAACATTTCAAAACCCCTTATTGAAAATGTTCTTTTGGTAAGAGGTTTAAAACACAATCTATTAAGTATTAGTCAATTATGTGATAAGGGTTATAAAATTGTTTTTGAAAAAGATGCTTGTCTTATTTATGATACTAATATGAAAGATATTTTATTTAAAGGTTTTCGAAACAATAACATTTATGAATTATCAATAACATGCATGTCTTCAAATGATAATTTATGTCTACTTGCTTCAAATAATGATTATTTTTTATGGCATAAAAGATTTGGTCATTTGAATATGAAAACTATTTCTAAGATTTCTAAATTTGACTTAGTTAAAGGTCTTCCAAAAATTGCTTTTAAAAAGGATTATTTTTGTGATTCTTGTCAATTAGGAAAACAAGTTAAATCATCTTTTAAATCAAAGGATTTAGTTTCTACAAATAGACCTTTAGAATTATTGCATTTGGATTTATTTGGCCCTACTCGTGTTTCTTCATTAAACAAGAGCAGATATGTTTTTGTCATTGTTGATGATTATTCACGTTTTTCATGGGTAATTTTTCTTAAAAATAAAAATGATACTTTTGATGAATTTGTAAGTTTTTGTAAAAGAATTCAAAATCAAAAGTCTCTAAACATAGTCACTATTCGAAGTGATCATGGAGGAGAATTTGAGAATGAATCTTTTTCAAATTTCTGTAATAAGTATGGTATTACACATAATTTTGCATTTCCTAGACCATCTCCTCAAAATGGTGTTGTAGAGAGAAAGAATAAGACTTTACAAGAATGTGCTAGAACTATGCTTATGGACAGTAACTTACCAAAATATTTTTGGGCTGAAGCTATTGCTACTGCTTGTTATGTTTTAAATCGTGTGCTTATTCGACCTTTTTTAAATAAAACATCATATGAATTGTTTCATAATAGGATTCCAAAAGTTTCTTATTTTAAGATTTTTGGATGTAAATGCTTTATCTTAAATACAAAAGATACTTTAGATAAATTTGATGCTAGATCCAATGAAGGTATTTTTGTTGGATACTCTACTCATAGTAAAGCATATAGAATTTTTAATAAGAAAACATTTACTATTGAAGAATCATTACATGTTAAATTTGATGAATCCTTGACTAAACCTGTTTCTAATACTTCTCCACATGATGATGATCATGTCATAGATACTCCTAATGATAATATTGTTATATCTTCTGTTGATATTAACATTTCTAAGGATGAAGAGATTCTTACCGAGTTACCGAAAGCCTATGTTGAAGTAAGGAATCATCCACGAGATTTGGTGATTGGAGATATAAATCAAGGCGTTCAAACGAGATCCAAGTTGAACTACATGACACAAATTGCCTTCATTTCACTCATTGAACCGAAGAATATCAACGAAGCATGTGCGGATGATTTTTGGATAATTGCCATGCAAGAAGAGTTGAACCAATTTGTAAGAAATGATGTTTGGGATCTTGTACCACGTCCTAATGATCATCCTGTCATCGGTACCAGATGGGTCTTTAAGAACAAACTCGATGAATCCGGTGAAGTTATTAAGAACAAAGCAAGGTTAGTAGCACAAGGATACAATCAAGAAGAAGGTATTGATTTTGATGAAACTTATGTACCAGTAGCAAGACTTGAATCTATTCGTATATTACTTGCTTTCTCATGTTTTTTAAATTTCAAACTTTATCAAATGGATGTTAAAAGTGCTTTTTAAATGGAATTATTAAGGAAACTGTTTATGTTGAACAACCACCAGGTTTTGAACATGAAAAATTTCCAAACCATGTTTTTAAACTTAAAAAAGCTTTATATGGTTTAAAGCAAGCACCCCGTGCTTGGTATGATAGATTAAAAAGTTTTCTTTTAAATTCTGATTTTAAAAAGGGAAGAGCAGATACTACTCTCTTTATTAAACATGTTAATAAAGATATCTTAATTATTCAGATATATGTTGATGATATCTTATTTGGTTCTACTAACGATAATCTTTGTCAAGAATTTTCTAAGACCATGCAGAGTGAATTTGAGATAAGCCATATGGGCGAACTTACTTACTTCCTCGGTCTACAAATAAAGCAAATGAAGGATGGAATCTTCATCTCCCAATGCAAATACGCTAAGGAACTTCTAAAGCGATTTGGCATGGAAAATTCTGGTCATAAGAATACTCCCATGAGTACAACAACTTTTTTGGACAAAGATGAAAATGGTAAGAATGTCGATCAGAAACTCTATCGAGGTATGATTGGCTCTTTACTTTATATTACTTCAAGTAGACCTGATATTATGTTTAGCGTATGCTTATGTGCTAGATATCAGTCAAATCCTAAGGAATCACATATTAAAGCAGTGAAAAGGATCTTTAGATATTTAAATAACACAATCAATTATGGTTTATTTTATCCAAAGTCATGCACATTTGATTTATTATCGTATAGTGATGCTGATTTTGCTGGTTGTAAATCTGATCGGAAGAGTACTAGTGGTACTTGTCACTTTTTGGGACATTCACTAGTATCATGGTTCAGTAAAAAGCAAAATTCTGTGTCATTATCAACAACTGAGGCAGAATATATTGCTGCTAGTGTTGCATGTGCACAAATTATATGGATGAAACAGACCTTACTTGATTATGGCATGACTATCACAAACTCACCTATTATGTGTGATAATACCAGTGCTATTAATTTATCTAAAAATCCTGTTCATCATTCACGTACCAAACATATTGATATTAGACATCATTTTTTACGTGATCATGCTTTAAAAGGTGACATTTCATTAAATTTTATATCAACTGATAATCAAGTTGCTGATATATTCACAAAACCTCTGAAAGAAGATACTTTTATTAAATTTAGAAGAGATTTGGGTATTTGCAATTTTTCCGATTTTTAAACATTTTTTCAGATTTTTTCAAAGGCAATTCTTTTTACCTAAGTTAGTCGACTTACCATGTTTATTAGTCGACTTATAAAAGACTTAGTCGACTTGCCTTTTTACCTAGTCGACTCCTGTCACAAACAGAAACTTCAATTTCTGATTTGTCCAAAGTTAGTCGACTATAGTAAATTACTAGTCGACTAGTCCCATTATTAGTCGACTAATCTTGTCCTGTAAGTCGACTAAAACTGTAAAATTTTGTTTTATGTTTTCGGATTTCCACTTCAAACCCGACCCGATTTCTTTAAGTTATGGATCCGTTTACTCTCTCTTTTAATCCTACCCATTGATATATTTCCAGGATTAATCCATACCCTTGTTTCCTTTCATTACCTTACTAAAACCCTAGTTTTTCCCTCATTCTCACTTCCAGCCGAGGAGCCCTAGTCGACCAGCAGCTTTGGAGAAGAAAATCTGCAGGAGCCTTCCACAGTTGATTTCCTTCAAATTTCTCCTAGTTTCTTCTCAATCTTGGTATAAACTTTCTAATTTCAGTCCTTTACTGTTTATCTACTGCTATCTTGCATCAAATTTAGTTTTCACCATGTCCAAATCAAAGAAAACTAAATTTACCCCTTCATCATCATCTACAACTGTTGACTTTAAGAACTTCCTTAAGAATCCAGGTCTAGAAGAGGATTACCATAGATTATCATCTTTAGACATTATTCCAGGGAGATTTGTCAAGTATGATGATTTTTACCAATATGATATCATGTCATTTTTGAGAAATTGTGGACTGTATAATATGTTTTCTACTGAATTTAAGCAAGCATATTATCCCTTCCTCATTTATCTGTTTTATACAAACTTAGCCTATGAAGACAATGAGGACGCTGTCCATCTTTATTCTTATGTTAAGGGTGTCCACTTGAAACTTTCTCCAAAGTCTATTGGCCGTATCCTATCAATTCCATTTACTGGCCTCTTACTTGATGAAATTGTTATGGATGATGAGGATGTCTTAAGCCAAATCTTTCTACCTGGTCACAGATTGCCTATAACCAACAATAAACTAAAACCTATTCCACGTCTTATTGGTAGAATCCTCTCATATAATATCTGTCCCAAAACTGGTAGTTACAATTACTACTCCAGGGAATTATCCTCTTGTGTCTATGCTATTATGGCTGGACTCGAGGTTAATTGGGCTAAGATCATCTTTGATACTATGGTCAAGTATCATTCTTCATTCCTTCCTTTTGGCGCCTTTTTGACACCTATTTTTCAGAAATATCATGTTGATCTAACTTCCGAAACTAGTGTTGTTAAAATCTTTGAATTGTTTGATAGTGCCGCCATACACCGCATGAAACTGTCTGATCCTCCTCCACAACATCCCTCTTCACCTCCACATAGTCCTCCTCAAGGTCCATCTTCCTCTTCACAACCTCCTTTCAATGATCCACCTCCAACTCAACCACCTCCATATGCTGATGCATTCTACAATTCCATGTCTGCTCAGATTGCATCTATTCAAACCCAACAACAAGCTTTACAAGATTCTCAGTCTCAAATTCTTGAGAATCAATCTTTGTTGATGACTCGGATGGATTCCTTTGAATCTACTCAAGCGGCGATTCTGAGTCTTCTCAAGATCCATTTCCCGCCACCTCCTCCTCCCGGATCCGAGCATTGAAGATATTGGCGTTGGTGTTTCTTTATGTTTTTGCTTTTGAAACTCTTATATATTTTCTGTTATTTGTTTAAAGACTATGTCAATTTTCTTGTTTAAAGACTATGTATTTTCTCTTTTTGTTAATGACAAAGGGGGAGAATTAGTGTTATGTGATATGTATATCTGGTTATCTGTGTTATGTGCTCTGTGTATCCATGATATCTGTGTATCCATGTTATATGTTTCTATGTGTTCTGTTAATGTTCTGTTAGCTTTGTTGGCTAACTGGTTATGTTCTGAAAATTCCAATCTGAAAATTCTGCATGTTATGTGTTGTGCAACTTTGTGACAAAATCAAAGTCATTTGACATATATATGTTATGGATACTGACATATGACCATGCAGGTGCAACTTAACATTTTCTGCAAGGGCAATATATTTTTTTATAACCTAGTTACTGCAGGGGAGTTTTGTTGCAGGGGGAGCCATCATAAACATAAGTTGTCATCATCAAAAAGGGGGAGAATGTTGGAACCTAACAAAGTTCAAGATGTTGAAGCCTCTCAAATTGCAAGATTTTGATGATGGACAAACACTTCTACCTCATGATAATTGCTCTACCTCAGATGAAGATTATTGAAGATTTTGGGTGATTTTGGAAAGTTGTTGTGTAACTTAGAAAAATATGAAAAGTCTTGATAACTTACACAAAAATCCTTTCCTAGTCGACTTGCCCTATTGATATAGTCGACTAACCCAACTTAGTCGACTTGCCAAAAACCTCTAGTCGACTAGTCCATTCCAAAATCAAAATCCTAACTCTCTGTTTGGACTCTGAATGCAAATTAGTCGACTTGACTTTCCTACCTAGTCGACTAACAGATACTCTAGTCGACTAACCCAGTTTCCAAGTCGACTAATATTAGATACAAAAATTATCCAACTCTCTGTTTCTTTCTGAATCAAAACTTAGTCGACTACACCAAATTACTAAGTCGACTAACAAAGTTTATAGTCGACCAACAGACATTTCTAGTCGACTATATTCAGTTATCCAGAAACCAATTTTTCCAACAGACATATCCCTAGTCGACTAATCTCTAAACCTAGTCGACTAATAGTTGAAGTTTTGCCTAGACTAGTCGACTAACTCAGTATCCTAGTCGACTATAGGCAGTTTCTGACTGTTGGACAGTTTCTCTTATCTGATCCATTTGACAACATTTTCCAATGTTTAAAATGTTTGAATTGGTTCCATAACTACCCTAACTGACCCTAGTCTACAGCTATAAATAGGGAAGTTATTCCTAAGGCCAATTACCAATTCATTCCATCAGTTTTTCCAAAAGAAAATTTCCAGAAACCTGAAAACTGAATCTCCAACTTCAGTTCTTCACCAAAAGCCATTTCCCTTAGTGAAGGATTCTGAAGTTCAACTTTCCTATACTGAACCTTGTCCACTACACATTCTGTATCAAGGCTATAGGAAATCATTGTATTCATTTCAAAGAAGATTTTGTACAAGGCGTCTTCTTGGGAGTAGAAGAAAGTTGTACAAGGCGTGTTCTCTTGGTGGAAGAGAAGTTGTGCACATTTGGCAAAGGGTGTTTGTCAAGTGGTGTACAAGGCATTTGTTGTGGGTGTACACAAGTAAAGAAAGGGAAAATCTCAAGCATTTTGCTTGGGGACTGGATGTAGGTCACAAGGACCGAACCAGGATAAATCTCCAGTGTTTGCGTTTGTATTTTCTGTTTATCTCTTGATTACTTTATTTCCTGCAAGTAGTTTGTTTAATTTTTTATAAACACTATTCACCCCCCCTCTAGTGTTGTGTTGCTTTGATTATAGATCCTACATTTGAATGTCATCTACATAAAGGCATATCACTACTACCTTTCCTTCAGCAACTTTGATCTATAAACACTTGTCAGATTCACTGACTCGATACCCATTACTACAAATAATCCTGTCAAATTTCTCATGCCAGAGTTTTGGAGCCTGCTTAAGATCATATAAAGACTTTGTTAGCTGCATACCTTGTCTATATGAGCATCAAGTCCTTATGATTTTTTTAGGTAAATTTCTTTAGTGAGATCTCCATTAAAAAAGCTGTTTTCACGTCCATCTAGTGAATGATAAACTTCTTGATGGCCGCCCATGCAATCAACACTCTGATGGTAGTAATTCTGCAAACTGGTGTATAAATATCGAAAAAGTCAATATCTTCTTTCTGAGAGAAGATTTTTGCTACCAGTCTAGCCTTGTACTTTTCTATGGTACCATCAGGCCGTAGCTTTCTTTTGAAGATCCACTTGCAGCTGATAGGCTTTGTATCTTCTGGCACATCCACCAATTCCACGTGTGATTCTGGATCAATGAGTCCATTTTGTTATCTATGGCTTCCTTTCACAGAATAGCATCTTTGGACTGCATTGCTTCTTTAAAAGTTAGTGGATCTCCTTCTGCGTTATAGGTGATGAAGTCATCTCCAAAATCTTCCTGCTTTCTAAAGCGTTTAGCAGGTGGCTCTATAGCTTCAAGAGTTTCTTCTTCAGCATCAGTACCTTCTACTTCTGGAGAGATTGATTCATCTGGTACAATAGACTTTTCAGCATTTTTAGGTATATCTTTGAGCGCTAAGCCTTTTTCCTTGATGAACTTATCCTCAAAGAACTTTGCGTCCTGAGCTTCGATGATGGAGTTGGTGCTAAAATCCAGAAATTTGTAGGCATTACTATCTTTAACAAAATCAAGAAACACACAAATGTTGGCCTTAGGACCAAGCTTTGGCCTTCTCATATCTGGTGTCCGAACATAGGCAAGACATCCTCACACTTTGAGATTATCCAGGGATGCTTGATATCCCAACCATTGCTGATGTAGAGTAGTATCAAATTTGGAGTAAAGTACTCGATTCAGGATCCAGTTAGCCATCAGCAATGCCTATCCCCAATAGCAGGTCGGATATAATCAACATCGAGTTTACCATCTCAATAAGTGTGTGATTCATCCTTTCTGCAATTCCATTGGACTGTGGAGAGTAAGAAGCAGTCATCTCTATAATGATGCCATGTTCTTGAGATATGCGTCTGCTTCCTTCGACGGTACTCGCCACCTCAATCGCTTCTAAGCTTCTTTACTGGGCGCCCAAGTTGCTTCTCCACTCGAGTTCAAAACTCGATGAACTTGCTAAAGGCTTCATCTTTTGACTTCAACAAGTACACATGGCAGAAACGAGAATGGTCATCGATCAAGGTGATAAAGTATTTCATGCCACCTCTAGTCACGAAGTTCTTGAAGTCACAGGTGTCTAAATGAATTAGGTCCAGTAGATTTGTACTCCTTGTAACAGTTAGAAGGGGCTTGCTTGTGATCTTGGCTTGTACGCAGACTTCACATTTTTCAAGCTTATTACCCCATAGTTTTGAAGTAAGCCTAATTTCTTCATATTTAATATTTTTCTGTAGTTTACATGACCTAATCTGTTGTGCCATAGAGTGGAAGAATACTCAGACATAGAGATTTCATTAATCATTGATAATTAAAGTGAGTATAATAGTACTTATCTTGTACATGCCATCAGTGAGGTAAGCATTGCCAAAGTACATCTTCATGTAAGACAATACAACCTTTTCACCTTAGAAATCTAGCTTCATTCCCGCATCACATAGCAGGATCCCAGAGATTAGATTCTTGAAAATTGATGGGACGTGTTTCACACTCTTCAATGTGAGAGTCATTCCTGAAGTAAGGGTCAACACCACGGTCCCAATTTCTAGCACAGCAGCAGTAGAACGATTAGCCATTGACATGTTCTCCTTTGCAGCAACATATATAGAGAATAGATCTTTATTGGAGTAGACAAAGAATGTAGCACCTTATCTAGCCACCAATCAGAGTTGTTGGAGGGGGATGTCACCTAGAAGAGCATAGCAACAAAGTTGTTGCCCTGATTGACATGGTGGGCCTCCTTTTTTCTTCCTTCTTTGGTGCTTTACAGGTCTTAGCAAAGTGGCCTTGCTTGCCGCAGTTGAAGCACCTGCCAGTTTTCTTAAACTCTTTCTTCTGCCCCTTCAGGTCTTTGGATTCTGATTCTTCTTCTTGAACTTTTTCTTCTTGAAAAAATTTTTGTCGGACTTGGAAGCTACCATATTAGCAGATGCCTTCTGCTTGGCAAGTAGCTCATTTATTGCTTGAGTCTTGATCTCGTCCTCAATCTGAATGAACCCCTTTAAGTCAGACAGCGACACCTGCTTCTTCCTTCTATGAATGTCAATGGAGAATGACATCCATAAGGAAGGAAGCTTATTGACGATGGTACCCGAGATGAAGGTGTTGCAGAGGGTGATCTTCTCATCCTTTAACTTCATTACAAGTTTTTCAAGTTTCTTGACCTGAGGTAGAACTTCAGTATCATCATCAAATTTGAAATTTAAAAACTTATTTATGAGATGAGATTTGGACAGCTTCTCTTCGTCCTTGTACTAGTCTTTTAAAGCATTCCAGATATCGTTTGCAGAGAGCTTGTTGAAGTAGACATCTGCAAGATGATTTGCAAGGCAGTTGAGGAGATAACTTCTGCAGAAGTGGTCATCTCATTCCATGATGCTTCGGTCTCTGAATTCTCTTCAAAGTCAGATTTCTCTTCTGAAATGACATAGTAAATCTTTAGGAGTTGCATTTCAAAGATTACTTTGCAACGCGAAGCATTAAAGTTTGATCTGTCAAATTCTCCAGCTTCAGGCAATTCACTCCAATAGTCTTAGCCGGGTCCATAACTAAGCCAAATATTGCTTCAAGATTGTTGGGAACAAAATGACAAATACAGATTAGAGAGAAGTGGACTTTCCTTTAACTTTTATAAATTGTAACACGAGATTGAAGTGTTCCCGAATTGTGAAGTGACTCCGAGAAGGCGACTCTGATGTTAGAGTACTCCTGAGTAGTAGAGCTGTTGTGTGTCTTTAAACGCTGTCCTTGAAGCAATAATTAGTTTACTCTGGTGCATGGATTCCAAAGTCAAATTGCCCCTAGGAACGGCAGTTGAAAAACTCTGGTGTGCTCCAACCAGATTCTCTAGTGATCTCCTTGATCTGAACAGGCAAGTGACCTTCTCGGTCTAATGCAGTACAGGGCTCTACTTACAACTGAAGACACTCTTACTTTTCAGGTGATCTTCTTCTTGTTTTTGTCATATTTCAAATGAACTATAAGGGAGCCTATTTATAGGACTCCACTAGTAACTCAAGGGTCATCATTCCTTAATGAAGGCAGCTCAAGGGGCTTGCCTAGGCTTACCTAGATTCAATGAATCTAGTCAAAGAGTCACCAACTCATAATGAAAGAAAGTAAAAGGCTATCTCTTGATTCAATGAATGTAGCCCAAGGGTAATTAGTCCCTTTAATAAGAGAAGGCCAAGGGTTATAATCACTAAATGAGGGAAACCTAAAGGGTTATCAACTCATAATGAGGGATTGAAGAGTCCTGTGTTCAGATTCAATGTAAAAAGTCCAAAAATCTCGGTTGCATTAATCATACCTAACCCATATCCTACTAGTTTGTACTTATGGGGGAGAATTATTAGCTAAATTATTTTAGTATGATAAAGATTTAAATGTTACCAATATATGTAAATGAAATACATATAGTTTGAAAACTATTTTATGTTTTGAAAAATCAATTTTTTGCACAAAATATCTAACAAAGGGAATGTAAATGGTGAAGGCGGCCGAGGAAGGGAGAGGTGGACAAGTTGGTGGTAGATGGAATGGAAATTACCCCCGTAGTTTAGGGTATTTTTGGGTAATTTCTCACTTTTATTTTATGAGTACGGTCATTCACACTTACAGAATTTCTTAACACACTCATATACTTAATACACCCACAAAATTTCTAAACACACTCCCTCATTTTTTCTAATTATCTTTCACAACCTAAGTCAAATTAAAATTTCAAAATATCAATTCTGCCCTCTCACTCTCTCTCATCAGAAAACTCTCTACCTCTCTCTCAATTCGCTATCTATGGCTCTCAACATTCTTAATTATAATTTTTGAATTTGGATGCTCGGCATCTATTGATCTCTTGTGTTTCTTTTGATCCATGACGCACCTATTTGGGCTCTTTTTCTTAAAAATTTGTTGAGTGGAAGAAATTTATAGTTTAGAGACATCTTTCTTTGCAAAGTTCCTCCCAAACAACATGGTGTTCTTTCATGAACTCTTATTCTTTTGAGTTATTATTGCAGTTGTCTTCTCATACGAATCACATAGCACAAATGTCACTCTTTTTCATTTTTTTCTCATGATTTAATGACTAACTCCTCATATTTTGTTTAATTGAAATAATAAATATAACTTCATATAGTACTTAAAGATAATTTAGAAATTATATAGAAATAAAAGAAGTACCTTTGAGAAATCAATTTATATATCATAGGCAAACTCATTGAACTTTTCATTCTCATCTTTAGGGAATACATGTGAACAAAAAATTATCAAATGTCCATAATCAACATAAAACACTTTTTAAGTCCTATTTATCTTTTAATTATATATATATATATATATATATATATATATATATATATATATATATATATTAGTGAGGAAATTAGAAAAGAAAGAAAAAAATTATTTATGGTGAAAAAATAAAAGATAGACTTTGGTTTTTTCTTTATTTTATTGCTACATTTAATATATATATTGTTGTTTGTTTTTATATTTTTAGGATATGCTTTGATTTTGCGTTCTTATTCTTTTTCCTTTGTTTTTTTAGAAATACAAATGAAAACTATAAATTAGATTTTTAATTTTTAAAGACAGAGACTTGTGGAATTAGTTGTGAAGGTGTCGTCAGCATAATTATGCAATTGTATTTTTTATATTGAGAGAAATGCAACTTGAAAGCAACCCTCTTCAATAATTTGTCTGCCAAAATATAATAAAATCTTCAATAGTAGATTTTTTTTAAGTAATATTCTTAGCTCAAATCTAATTAAAAATATGACTTATCAGACTGATCGACATCCAGTATTGTGTACGACGTCAATATGTATAAATGTTTGTGTTAATTAGTTTACTAGGATAGTGTTAATACATATTATATTTCATGCATATATTTTTTTTAGGGAAGAAAAGGCACGTATTATGGATGGCAAATTATTTAGTATTGTGTCACATGTGTATTGTATTGAGTTATATCACTAGATTATTTTAATTAAATTTTTTCATCAAAGTGTTCAATTTTTTTAAAAAAAACATCTTTTTTTTAAAACTTATAAAAGAAAAGTTTAAACCCTATTGACTAGGAGGTTGGAATCTATAATGTGCTATACTAACAAAAGAATATGTAAGTTTATTTACTAAGATAATAGATATTTAATTTCTACCCAATAATCTAAAAATTAAAATTAAAAATTAAAAATTAATAAATCTCCAATTGAGATGAAGAGAGACACATTTTTATTTTGTGGCTTGACAGTGTAAAAAGGTCAGCCGCAAAGTATTTATTAAAAGTTAGTAATGCAAAACTACCGAAAAAGAAGAAAAACAATTTAATTTAATGAATTATAGGGAAAACTTACTTTTGATCATTATAATACTCTTATGATATTATTTTTTTGTCCATAGCTATCAATGTGAAATTTTTTTGATGGTGTAGATGTTGAGAAAATTTTTGAAGTTTGTGTAGGTGGAGAAGAGCTTGTATTTAAAAAATAAAAATAAGCGAGATGAGTGTATTCAACAATTATTTACGTGTATTTAGAAATAAAATTTTCTCTAACTGTAATATTAGAGTTAATCAATGTCTATTTTGATCTTTTAATTTAAGGTTAAAACTGTTCAACAACTTTTATTCTTAAAATGTGTGTGTTAAGCAATTCTGCGAGTGTGAACAGCCGCACTCGTATTTTATCCACTGTTTTTAAGTTGGTAGTAGTCATGTTGCAATTTTTGTTAGGTTTGAGTAAACACAAGCCCAGGGAAACGCTTGAATTTTCTGCTTCTGTTTATTTCGCTTATATTTTTTTAGTCCCACCCATCATTCAAAAACAGATACAAGCAACTTTTCTTTTTCTCCTGAGATCTACTTTTACACTAACACTGCAGCTGAGCAGGATCTTTCTTTAATTATTATTTTTTTTGCTTTCAATTTTGAGCAACATATCCGAGTTTGAGCAGAGCCCAGGCTTGCGCTCGAGTCAATGTGCTGGTATTTTCAAGGGCTCTTACCGCTACTTGCTGGCGGCTAATCCAACACCCAAGTGATAGGGCAGGCCCCAATATTCTAGGACAACCACTTGTTTCGACTACTCTCACATACTGGCTTTTCTTTTCCCTTTATTTTATTTGCATTACAGATAATTTATTTACAGTAGATTTAATTGCGATAGATTTTGTCTTTAAATAATTTAGATTAGAAAGTTGGAGGGTGAGTCCTCCCTTTGAACTCAGTTTATTTAGTGTTTAGGAAAGTGTTCTGAAAAGTGGTTACATAATAAATGAACCTTGAAAAATCGAAAGCCTCTTACCTGATTTTCACTGACCCTGCCAATTGAATTGGTTAATTTTTTGGGTTTGATAAGCCTAACAATTTTCAAGAAATGGAGTAAAAATTCAACAATCTAGAAGAATGACTTTTGTCGTTTTCTATAATTAAATCAATAGTTGTCTAATTTTTGCAATTAGTTAAATAATTGTCCAATTCTTGGAATTAATTAAAACAATTTAAAGTTGTCAAATTTCTATATTAGTTAAAACAATTTTAAATTGTCCATTTTTTGCAATTAGTTAATTAATCTTACCATGTCCATTTCCTACAATTACCATGTAACTATTAAAACAATCTTAAGATGAGATCGTGTATGGAATGCAATGTAAAATTTATATATGCAAAGTTATAGGAACCTTTATCACTTGTAAGTTATTATATGTAAAGTTAAAATATGTGTCCAATACCCATGGGCAGCTAAATAAATACCTGATTTTATTTAATATTATTATATTATAAGCCTAGTATCCGTGCAAATATAAAAATAATTAGATTTTATGGATATGTATTGCTATGTGATTTTGAGGTGCGTGTGTGGTTATCTGTGTAAAGCATAAGTTTTAAGTCACAAAAGCCTAATTAATCGCGATTCTTATCAATTGATTAGATTGTAAGTAAGTGCTTGCAATAGTAAGACACTAAATGAGATAACTTTCTTATACACGTACTAATTAGATCAAATCAAATTTGGTGATATATGATTGAATAAATAGTAACTAATTAGTTTAAACCCTAATGCAGCATGGAGTTTGTGCAAGTATCTCATCAGCATCTACACCACACTAATCCAAAACTCATGCTGACATAATCTTATTGATTATACTGAAGTTTTGATATAGCCTGATTAGTTCATAACTGCGTTATTGTCTGTAGAACAGTACCTGCATAACATAAATAGTGTTAATTAGTTTTTAATTTGCAATAGACCAATACATATACATGTTTAATAATCTAATAGATCAATATTGTTAGTTTTGTACCTTTCCTACCAACGATCGTTTCATGTTGGTAAAGCGTTAAATTGAGTTTTATTATTATTGATTTTCTCCCACGTACATGTTTCACATCAATTTGGTATCAGAACCCAATTAAGTATGATTGCACAATTAGATAGAAATTACACAATTATGTCAGTTAATTAGTTTTTCTAGCTACATGCTCTGCATGTGCCTTATTATGTCAAAAAGTTATTCATGTGCTAGTATAGTACAATATATGGAATGGATAAAAAAGATGATATAGTTATATATATATATATATATATATATATATATATATATATATATATATATATATATATATATATATATATATATATAGAGAGAGAGAGAGAGAGAGAGAGAGAGAGAGAGAGAGTAGTCTTCGTGTGAGAAACTTTCTCACACGAAGACCGTGAGAAAACTATATAGGAGCTTTTATATGGATGATCCGAACCGTTCATCTTAATCTATATACTTTATTTAGACTATCAATTAAAAATCACGCGAGTCCAAGCCTTTTTACCCATACAACAAGTGGTTACAAAATATATGTTATATCACCGTAGAATAAAGATGTCACTTGATGCATCGGTAAAAAAAGTTGGAATCGCGTAATTTTTTATTGGTAGCCTAATTAGAATATGTAGATCAAGATGAACGGTTCGGATCATCCATAAAATCTCTCTTATATGGTTTTCTCACGAAGCTTATTATGAGAAAGTTTCTCATTTGAAAATTTTCCTATATATATATATATATATATATATATATATATATATATATATATATATATATATATATATATATTATATATATATCTGTACCTCAGCCGTCAGCTGAGAGAGTTCCTCAGCTAGCGGTGACGTGGCCCAATCTATGCCACATATCGATTGCAGAGTGTAGGCGCTAAAAAAACTCAAAAAATCTCGCCTAAACAACTATCAATCAAGTTGACCAAAATACTCCCATTTTTACTTCTAACCTAACAAAAACTCATCCACAATAAAATTTATCGAAAATATTTATAATTTATAGAAAAATTTTCGTTGAATTTATCTGTATTTTAAATTTCCTAATTCATCTACATCGAAAATATAAAGAAAAAAAGGATCAAGATGGTGAGGAAAAAAATAGCAGCAGTAAAAGGTCAAAAAAATGCGTGAAACGTAAAAAATTGGTTATAATATATTGATTTTTTATTGTTTATTTTCGTGTTATTTTCAATTCATATAGGTTTAATAAAAAAACTGAAATGAATAGAAAAATAAAATTTGATGTGGAGCAGTAGTGTATATTGTTTTGTATTACAAATGTACAGTGTAAAAAAATAATGAATACAATAATTAATGATTTATTTTGCAGAAATTTTATAAATCAGATATTCTCATAACTGCCATAATATTTGCAGATCGATTGGATAATATTTCATGTAATTTTTAATGAACTATGACTATGATCGGTCTTGGTACTAAGAGATGCTTTATTCTCAATGTATATTATAAATGGGACCAAGGTCGCAGTACACATACATTCAAAAATATAATCAAAAAAATATATTAGCAATGCGACTATGATCGCAGTTATAGTATAATAAAACTTTCAATCTTATATCACGAGTGCGACCCTAACCGCAGACCTTTTAGCAATGCAACCATGGTCGCGGTCTTAATGTAACATAACTTCCAATCTTATATCACGGCTGTGACTCTAATCGCATTCATTATTTGCATAGAAATAATAGACGAAACATGTTATCGTTAAGCACTGCGACCATAGTCGTGATCTTTATTCGCATGTCATATGTAATAGAATTTTGATCTTATATAAAATGCAACAAAAGTCGTATTCCTAATAACGATCAGACTTAACAAAGTAGATTAGCCTTGCGATCGTGAGAGTAGTCTACGTATATCACATCTTATAAAATACTATATTATTACTCTGACCAAATTGAAGTAATTAATATCCTATCTATCGTGAGACAGCAACAGTCTCACAAAAAGATGTGCACTAAAATTAATCTCGATAAAGAAAAGATGTGCACCATACGAAATCTAAATATATATGAAAAATATTCTATAAAAAGCTAATTTGTAGTTCACATAATAAACCTCTGAAAAAAAAAAGGAAACTCTTTGGATTTTCCCACCATAACAGCTTCAATTAAATATTTAATTTTTTTATCACTTCTTCGAATACTCAACCGTTACCTATAGCACTTATTATTATTATTCACGTTATTTCACAATATTGGCCATTTTATTGTGCTTGTAACTAATATATTATAAATATCTCATATCTAAAAAAGATATTTGTGCTCGTCGTTTTCAATTTGATTTCCAACCTTCCTGAATCAATTCATTCTTAAATCACGTCTTTCCCATCTTCTTTCTCTGAACACTCAAATTTCATCTTCAATCATTCTCCCACCGATCCTCTCTCTTCAGGGGATTCTAGTGAATCTGATAGCAGTTTGGACTTCACTCCTTTTGACTATCTCACTACATCAAATACAGTTTTATATGATCCTCCTCTTCATGAGGATGATAAAGTTTTCATGGGCCTAATAAGGAGGAACTTATTCCTCTGCCACTTTACAAAGACATGCTTGATGAAAGCATGTCCTCTGATGCTGAAGGCGCGCTTTCTTTAAGCATATCCTCTGAAGATTTTGCTTGACATGAATCGGAAGAAAAGCTTGCTATACACGATCCATTCTGAGAGTTTATCAATGAACCAAAGAACCCTCAAAAAGAGGAAGAAAGAGAAGAGCACAGCGAGTCGGTCGACGAGGAAGAAGATGAGGAAAGAAATAATGAACATGAAAACAAGAAGAATGAAGACGAAGAATCTGCTTATGATGACGACGACGACGACGAGGACTAGAATTTTCTGGTCTTCTGATATTCACCTTATTTTTGTCTTCTTTTAAGAGCTTTTAATGCTCTTTTTTTGTAAGGTCTCTTTCTGACCATATTATGTTATAAATAAAATTTACTTCTATCTGAAAAATGATCTTTCATATTTTTAAAATACATGTAAATTATGTTTCTTTCATGCATCGCAGTAATCACAGGACTTGTGAGTGAATTTATAAATACTGCTACCATGGTCACGGACCTAATATATTGCACGCAAATATTATTATCATACGATAAGAAATAATAATTTACTATAGAAAATGTAAGTCTTTTTTTAAGAAGTTAACTATGATCACACTCTGTGATTATAAATAAAAAGTTATTAGTTTTGCATCTCAACTGCGGCCATGGTCGCAGTACTCAGATAACAATTACTCTCAACTAAAAAAACTTGTGATTATGGTCGCAGTCCATAATTAACTATATTAATATATGAAACTGCGACCATGATCATTGTCCTAACAAAAATAGTTTAATCGATGTACATTCAATCAAGTTAAAAATTGTGACCATGGTCTCAGTCAAAGTTAACTATATAAACAGATGATACTACGATCATGATCTCAATCCTCTCAAATTAATATATTTCATTGTATATCAGAAATTAAAAAACTGCAACTACAGACGCAGTGTATAACACAAATACAAAGTTCTTCTCATGTGTGAAAAAAAGACAACAGCCACAAAGAAGAACAAATATATAAAATCATAAGTAAACTGTGACTATAGTCGCAGTCCTTATTCACCGTTACATTTAACCTAGTAAAAAACTCATCCACAACATGCTATCGTTAAGCATTGCGATCATAGTCACAGTCCTTATTCGCATGCCACGGGAAAATAATTTTGATTGTTTATACGTAGCATGCGAATAAGTAAACTGCGACTATGTTCACAATCAGTAAAATCCTTACAAATAAAATCATAAAATTCTGCAAAAATAATTATTTGTATATAAATTAAGCACAAAAAATGACATGTTTATGAGTTTCACATGATACAATCCTATATATAATTGTAGACTCCGATAAAGGTCGCTTTTAAAATTATTGAGAAATTATTTTATTTACCACTACGAGCTTAGTCGCATTCTTGAAATTCATAATGTCTGCGTATAAAAAAATTAATAAAGAAGTATTCAAATTTGTTTCGTGATTTGATAAAGTTGCACTTGAAGGGACCTGATTCATATTCAGTTAGAGAGAAAAGTGGGTGAGGCCGGCATCGAGATGGGGTTACAGGGTATGAATTATGATTATGGCCTGACATAAAAAATGATAGGGCGAGAGAGATCTGATATATGTATATAAAAGATTACCCAGTAAGATCTTTTAGTAATTTTATTTATTTCTAAAAGTGGGGACAATATAAAGATAACCTAGTTCTGTGGTCCATATTACGCCACGTCACCGCCAGCGGAGATACTCTCTCAGCTGTCGGCTGATATACATTTTTCTGATATATTGATACACACACACACACACACACACAAAGTCAGGATTAAGACCATCTAGCTTAAACTTTTCAATCACAATAGTTCTCAGTCTGCATTTAAGTCCATGTTGATGCCAATATAATTAGTGAAATTAAGCTCTCATAAAGTTAGAATATATGGGGAGCGAGTTTTATAGACTTGAAGTTTATCTACAATTAATAAAGTATGTAAAATAATCTTCTAATTAGTTTTTTTTTTCTCTTTTTGCTCTTTTACTTCTTTGAAATTTCAGGTGTTTCTGATGTAAGAAGCCAAGGCAGCGGCAGAAACAAGATTCACACTAGTCAACTAACCATCAAGATTAGTCGACTAACTATCTAAGTAGTCGACTAACATCTTTCAGTAATCAACTTACAGTCGACTAACCCTCTCAGTAGTCGACTAATCAGTGACAGTAGTCGACTAATCTGGTTCAATAGAGAGTTGGTAATTTTTTGAGCTTCTCATTAGTTGACTAATCACTTCTATTAGTTGACTAACTATGTTACCGGCCTCTATATTAGAAAATCTGATTCTGTTTAGGAGTTTATTTTGGGTCCAATTTGAATTCTAATTTGTTTCATTTTTCTTTATTTATTTCTAGTTTCCTAGTTAGATTAAACTTCTATTTGTAAAGCCTATAAAAGGCAATTGTATCCTTTGTTTTTTGTATTCAACTTTAATCAATACAATTGAGTTTTTCCTATTAATTTGCTCGTGGATTCAAGTTGTTCTATTTACTCGTGGATTCGAGTTATTTTGCTCGTAGATTTGAGTATTATCCCTAGCTGAAGATTCATTTCAAGGTTCCTTTGCGCTAGAATAATATCTAGCCGGCATCTTCACTTCGTTGTCTGCGTCATGTGGTATCAGAGCTTCGGCAACTTTCCGACGATAACAGAAGCCGAGGATAGTTCGCAACGCTTTTCCATAAGGACGGGCGTTATTGAAGGAGACATCTGCATTATAAAATTTAGCTTGGATTTTATGGCCCAAGAGATCAAGAAGTTGTCTTTCAAGATTGATGATTGAAGTCTAGTAGATGGTATGTACTGAAGCGATATGATCGTCAATAACTCATCTTCCACCATATCAACTATAACCACATCAACCTCCACCACATCAATCAAGGTTACGTAACCTCCACCTCGATAACAACCTCATTATTCTCAACTTCCATGATGACCGCAGCAGCGTCATCCTATTGATGATTCCGCAGAAGAAGATGTTGACTTCATCAACAAGTATGCAAATAATGGTAAGAGAGGCAAATTTTCTAATTCTACTCATGACGAAGGAGGAGGATGCTCAAATCCTAATGAGTTTAAGATGCTTTCTTTTGATGGGAGTCTTGATATTGAGTCCTCCTTGATTTGGATTGATAAAGTTAATAAGCTATTTAACATGACATATATTCTCATGGAGAATCATGTCAAGTTTGTGCCTTGTGGTTACAAACTTAAAAAAGAGCAGCTGCATAGTGAAATCAACTGCAAAACATCCGTATGCAACAAGGCAAATCACTCATAAGAACTTGGAGACAGATGAAATGACTTTTACAAGGTAAATTTCTACCTTCAAATTATCATCAAATTTGGTTCAAACAATTTGAAAGTTTCTCTTAAGGAAATAGAACTGTTACTGCATATACCGAAGAGTTTTGTTAGCTTTCCTCTCGCTATGAATTAGCTAGAACTGAAGAACAACTAGCGGCAAAGTACACTAGTGGGCTCATGTATTCAATTCAAAAACACGTGCTTCTACACAACGTGTTTTCCCTTGATGAAGTCCATAACCTTGCTTTAGAGGCAGAAAACCTGGTGATTCGACCCTTACCTTTCATGAGATCTTATCGATCGAACGAGACACCGAAGTAACATCAACAACCACCAATTAAATAGCAGTCAATCAAGAGAGATTCATTATCGACTGACATGCCTATAACCAACAATCAGATGAGTAGCTGAGGTATTTAAACTGATATTACTTTCATTCAGAAACCTCAAGCGGTTATCAGTAAAGCAAAATCCCTCGATGACAACAATTTGGTGATGAAGCCTATCCCATCTATTCCAAAATCTACAGAAGAAGAGAAGCCTAAGTTCATATCCATATGCAATCGAAGCGAGTTTTTGGTGGAATCAAAGAAAACAAAGCAAAACCTTGCTTTAATTGTCAAAGAAAAAGTTTCTCCAACCGCTGAAATTTCTGAGAAGATGAAACTATTGTTGGAAGAGTTCAAAGAAGTTGTTCATGACAAGCTTCCGAAAGGATAACCACCCATAAGAGATATACAGCATTATGGTTCATCTATTCTTCACGGTCTCAAAGATCCTTTTATGTGGAAGAAGTGTGCTAGAGATGAAAGCTTTAAATTCTTCAACTTCATATCACCTACTATTGGCACATGGGCGCGACATATTCTGCACGGTATGTCAAGTTCTATCTCCAATTGCACTTCGAAAGATCTTCTTCATGGAGGCGAAACAATGAAGTATGGGAGCATGATATAAGTGTGGCTGGATGATGAAGAAGCACCAACCAATTGGCATTGATTATCAACCTATTCGAGACGATGATCACATTGAAGATTCAATAACGTAAGACTACATGGAGTTTGATGAAGATCGAAGCGAATCAAGATTTTGGGATCACATTTTCTCTCAAGCGAAGTTTTCTAAAGATGGCTTCATTCATAGTTCGATTGATTGGAATTCTAAGATGAGTTCTTTTGAAGAGAGATGGAATGATGTAGGAAGCCAAGGCAGCGACAATAATAAGATTCGCATTAGTCGACTAATCATCAAGATTAGTCGACTAACCATCTCAGTAATTGACTTACTAGTCAACTAACCCTCCCAGTAGTCAACTAATCAGTGCCGGTAGTCGAATAACCTGGTTCAATAGAGAGTTGGTAATTTTTTGAGTTTCTCATTAGTCGACTAATCACTTTCATTAGTCGACTAACTCTGTCATGGATCTCCGTATTAGAAAATCCTATTATGTTTAGAAGTTTATTTTCGGGGCCAATTTGGATTCTGATTTGTTTCATTTTTCTTTATTTATTTCTAGTTTTCTAGTTAAATTAGCCTTCTACTTGTAAAGCCTATAAAAGGTCATTGTTTCTTTTGTTTTTGTATTCAACTTTGAACAGTACAATGGAGTTTTTCCTCTTAATTTGCTCGTGGCTTCGAGGTTGTTCTCTTTGCTCATGGATTCGAGTTCTGTTGCTCGTGAATTCGAGTATTATTCCTATCTGAAGGTTCCTTTCCAGATTCGTTGGCACTAGAACGATATCTAGCCGGCATCTTCGCTTCCTTGTCTACGTTGGTTTCGGTTGAATCATGCTTAGTTCTACAAGTGTATGCATACAATAGTTTTTCAACATCAAATCTTATAGAAGAATTGTATTCAAAGAAATTAACATTCTTTAGTTTCTACAATGGTATTAGGCTCTAAAGCATTATTGCACTTCTATTCACTAGAAAACCATGTATGACCTATAAACATGAAATCAAGAGTTTTTTGCCATAGTTTGTGTTTTTAAGCTTATAGATACCTTAGGTATTTTAAGTTTGGTGCATAACCTGTGACAATCATTTATAAGAAGACCTACAATTTCCCCTGTTATGAAATTCTTTTTAGAATAAAGCAAGCAAAATGAGTAGCTTCACTCAAAATGTGAGCATCAGGACTATGTTGTTCTTCAGAAGGCATTAAGCTAGATAAAAGCACGTTCACCTCCTCTATTAGTTCCATAATAATCCTTTTGATTTTCTTATTTATTTTGGTTTCTACTCAAAATTTATATTTCACAAACATTTCAAATGCCTCATCTTTTGTTTTCGTTAAGCATGAATTTGTTTATCTATAATAATCATCCCTTACTGTAATACAAAATCTTTTCTCACCCTTAAATAAGAACAATATTCTCTTGACTCCTAAATTATTGTGGATTAACTTAATAATTTTGATTCTCTTTGCACCATAAAATTTTTCAGCTGATCTAGATTTAACAGGTGTTACATTGTTGAAGTATTTCCTCATTTCTGTAATTCATTTCAATACCAGATTGCCAGGCTCATTATTGCTGCTACTCTGTTGATATGATAATCAAATTACGAACTTTTCAAGACATATTCTTGCCTCTATCTGATGTTAAAATTTCACCGAGATATCAAAACTAAAATGTAAAAGCTTTCAATATCAGTAATTTATACAGGATCATCACATTGCAGGAGTTTTAATCCTCTCACAATACAATCATCCACACACAACAAGGATTGAAGGTTTGGTTATGACAATGACTGGCTTCTCCAAGAATCATAATAGTATTCAATACCTCAACACCTCGAGAAAGAAAACAATGTGCAGACCTAACTTTTCATACATCATTATAGTATAAACAAAACGGTTCACTTCAAATACCGTATCTTTTCAGCCAAATTCATTCTGCTTTTGACATTGTGGTCCTCCCTGCTCTAGCAGCAGTAGCTTCAAATCTGGGTACAGTTTGCAAGTTTCCACTGTCAGACATGTAGAAGTAATTGTAGTTGATTCGAGTAACCAAATCCGCCAAATGTGGTAAGTGCCCAACATTGAGCTTGAAAGACAGGATCTGCACGTATTGGCATCAAGTTTTGTTATTTCACTTCCAGTGTGTATGCAGTCATCAATTTTCATTCAGTAAATGGAACTGGAGAATTGAGTTGGAAGTTACTCTCAAAAGAAATGCAATGCAATCATCAAACTGCTTCTCAATTCGATCCAATTCAATTTCACATCTAGCTCTGATAGCCGGTGTTGCTCCTCCACTGCCCAGAGTCTGTTCTATGGAGAAGAAATCAAGCGCCAGTCCAAGGATATTCTTTATCCTGCTAGCTATCAGAGCCCACTGCGGAGGCACAAAAGACTAAGTAATAGTGATTGACTTTCTTTTATTTCCAGTGCAAGTTACATAGGCATTTTAGCCCACATGTTAACTGTAATCTGATCCATTTCCAATATATGTCATGACCTGAAGGCTCTAATACCCATATCCTATATATGCACAGGAATCCATATATGTTTATTTTTTCAGATTCATTAATATATATAGTGTTACCCCTGCAGTGTATAAGGCAGATATGTTAATTTTGTCATGTAATTGATGCATATATATTTGATTGCATGCCAAAAAAAAAAAAAAACTAAAACCAATATTGTCAACTAGGTGGAGATGCAGTAATTACAGATAACCAGTTGCAAAATAGATGCAAAGACCAAGCAACAAAAAGACACTTAACCAGTTTATCCGGAGCAACGAAGCATTGGCGCTGAATAGACAAAAGATAGGACTCATGGGCTTCTATGACTTCGTCGAGCGAGCCTGCAGCGGCCATACCAGTACACAGCTCGATCCAAGCACTGTGATATACCTGTGTAACAAATCTACATGTCAATCTCAAGATAGGAAGATTTTTACCTGATTTATATTAGAATATGTAGGCTGCTACTTACCCTATCCATGACATACTGATGAAATGCATCGACAAAATGGAGAAGCTTCTGCTGTAGTAATAGGTGGTGTTTATAATTGTGTTTTCCACTTCTTCCCTGAAAAAAAAAAAAATCTTCAAATTAAAAGTGAGATTTAACAAAGACATTCAAGGATTTAAGATAACTATGTTGGTTTGCTTCTGAAATTTAAGTAGGACGCGGTGATTTACTGAAGCAAACATGAAGGGTGTTTCATCGCAACGAAATAATATAAATGCAGAGGCAAAAAGGACAGTAGTGTATGTTGCACAAATATATTCTGTTGTGCCAAGGCCACGACAGAAAATGATCACAGAAAAAGTAAAACAAAAAACAAAAAAGTTCAAGGATCAAAAACACAGTAGTGTGTGTTTAAAATCATTTTTAGGGTGAATTTTACTAACATGTGGTATTTTTGTGTCATTCATGTAAGTTCCCTATGCTCCCCTACCCCATAGTAAAACACCCCTATGTCTCTGTAAGTGGACTCTTAGTCATCCACACCAGCCAAGCAGTGGGTCGCGTGGAATCATGTAACCCCTTCTATGCCCTAAATGACTTATCATGTCATCAGAGTTTGGTCACAAGACAATCATGAGATGTCCAGTAACCTCACTTGGTGGGAGGCACAAATGTGCCAATTTCATAAACATAGGTCTGACTGCTGAGTTTGAAACATATGAAAGATTAGCTAATTTACCCTATTTTCTTGAGAAGGTTTTTTTATTCTTCGAGGTAAACAAAACGAGGACATGATCAGATGTAAACAATTGAGAATTTTTACAGTAACTTTCATATCAACTAGTAGTTTTAAACTAGAGCACTCCCAAGTGCAGCATTTACTAAGTAGCATCCATCAGTCCAATTTATCCAACTGTAAGCAACATGTGCATCAGACTGTGGTATGTAAATGCTCAGAAGGAGCTCGTGAAGAAGGTTATGCAATATGATAAATCGCGATGGAAAAGAAAAACAGCAAAAGAATGTTACAAATTTTTGAATAATTTAAATAAAATTATTAGATAATCCACTGTGATTTGCATTTAATGCCTTGTCAAATTACTGGAGTGACCTAAATTGTTTATTCATACAAATCTGTTCTTTGTTGTACTTAGTAGCCTATTAGAAGCACAGTACCTTCCACATCCACCTCCGAGCTTTGTCGAGAACTAATTTTGCACGCTTTACCTTTAACAGAAAAGCCATAACCTACAACAGAAAACAGAAAGCATAAATGTATCAGTAGGAATTCAGGTGAATGATGATATGAACTATAAAGGAAACTCATACCTGATTGTACTTATTAAGTGCCTCTGCATTAGCAATAAGGTCAAGAGGCCAAGATACCTATCAAAGGAAATATCACAAATCAAAAAACAAGGCAACTGTTTGTAAATCAAGTGCCCTTATAATTTAGCACATACTTTGTATACGAAATTTAGCATATCAAAGGCATCAATGCCAAAAGACTGATTCCGGGCATTGTGGGGATTTGTCACGTTGTTGGTTGTATTTTCCTCGTCATCAGAAGCAATCTTTGTGATTGACACAACCAAAGAATCTGGGGCACGGAGAAGTGTGCCATCAGAAGAATTTCTGATAGACTCCTGCATTAGGCAAAAGAACAAATAAGAAAATTAAAGCATAATATCTACATTACATTACAGGAATTACATAGATGTCTACGTCATACCTGTAAGAGGGTATTCAGCTCAAAATCATCACCCCAGGAATCTCCCCTATCCATCTTATCATAAATTACAGTCAGGAATTGCTGAAGCAAATCACCTGAAATGATGCATTATCTTCAATTGACCAGAAGAGTTTTATTAAGAAAATATGAGGCTAAAATGACACTAATACCTGAGCCCAGCAAATAAATAGCACGCAATACACCAAGTTCATCCATTAATCTCCAATCATTCATTAGTTTCAGCAAAATATGATTTCCAATGCGATCTATCTGGGATGCAAAGCTATAAGAATGCTTAGCAAAAATCACATAAAAAACAGCGGCAGCAAAATGGGATATTTACCCAAAAAAGGGGGCTTACAGAAGATCTCCACTCGCCAGTAATTAACAATAAAAAAATTAAATTAAAACTACTTATGGAACACTGGTCAAGCCAAAACCTGTTTCTTTATGTAAGTAACCAGGCATTCCTTAATAATAACTGCAGGTTGTGGTGTATCCTTTAAACTGGCACTTTGTATCCAGTTAAGAATTCTTGACGCCAGGGTGCTATTCTTCTGGACAGGAAGAAGCTCTGACATAGGGAGATCTTCCTGGTACAGGAAAAATGGTTTCATCAACTAGTCCCATGAAAATACAAGTTAAAATATATATGATAAGCCGCACCTGAAAACATGGAAGAAGAGTTGGGAAGGGATACAGGGTTTCCAAAGTCCTTGTGTCATTCTTTAGACGAACGCATTTAACTTCATCAAATTGAAAGCCAGAGGTGTAGTCCGTTCCATTGAGTCTAGGGGGTGTTGCTCTGTTCAATACATCAGTAACGATTTTATCTTCATTAGGTATGTCACCAAAAATAGCCTTCCGTAAGTTTCATCATTTAATTGAGGGAGGTGGAAGTTTCTAGATATGTTGAGTTCATTGCAGTAGGCCTTGTTCTTTTGAAGGAACTCTGCGCACACGCTAATAACTGGATTTCTAGGGCAGAAAGAACTGACAGTGCTAGTAACATTTTCAGGTTGCCCCTTCAGTATATGAAGTTTTACAGTGCCTTCCCTATCTTGCGCATAAGAGAAACAGTCTATATGTTTCCTATCTGATATTATATCAGTCAAGAACTTGAACCAAGTTTTGTTGTAAATTGGTGGAGTCTGTATATTATCTCCAATACCCTTAATCATGTTTTGTTTACCATGCTATCTTTGCACGTCTGACGATGCTCAAGGACGGACACGCGAAAGTACTCATAAATATGATCACTGTCACCTACTAAACCAACCAAGGATAGCAAAAATACCTCAGACAAGGTTAAGACTCCCATCTCTCGGGCATGATTCATTTCATGACTATAAGAAATAGAATCTCTGTTGCTAATGTTTGATGTGGCACTTTTATCTTCAAATTTTGTAAAGCATAAATTATCAGACCCAACTTCTGATTTACAATGATGACTTGCAAAGTCATAAAGCTCACCACCCTCACCCTTATCACATAGAGCAACACAATCATCTCGAACATGTCTAACCAATTGCAATGATTTCCCAGCAGATATAATTGCCCTGGCCATATCCTTTAGGAACACAGGACACACTAAAATGTCCATATCATTTCGATCCCCCTCTCTTGCATAGCTAGATGTGGGGATGGAATCCTGATCACTAGCATCTTTTTTAACTTGTCTAGTAGATTCAATACCTCTGGGATTAAGGGGAGCCCAGATCTTGATTTTCTCCTTCTAGATTGTCTGAGAAGATAGCTTGTCTCCCAAAATGATGGTTGGTCAATGGACACCGTGTTGTTGTAATAAAAGAACATCTACAAGAGGTAGCACAGATAAAAGGCAACAGAATTATGAAGAAACCAATTGAATATCATGAAAAGAATAAAAATGGATAGAGGTAAATAGTACATTGAGTCATTGACAAATAACATATTGCCAGATGTTATTCAAAATGTTGTGAAATGCAATTGGGCATAAGTTTCAAAAAATAGGCACAAGGAAATGAAACTGAAATTTGACATGTGATGTGATGCATAAAAGCCCGAAATTGTTCTCTTTTTCTCTATTGATCTCATAAGCCTATAAACGTAAGGAGCACATAAAATCTATGATGTTCTCAGATTTCCTTTTTCGTGAAAATGTCCCTACAGACTTGTGTGTTTTGAGGCCTATAACATATGTTCAAAGGAGAAAAGATAAAGAAAAAAAAGGATTGAGGTAGTGGGCTCTCTAGACATTAGTAGCATATTTGTAGAAGAGGGCCAAACTTCGCATAACACCACCACATAAAAATTGGGGGAAAAAATTATAATGTTTGAAAATATAAGGTACTTCTCTCACTTAGTTTGTCGATTTGTTTCTACATAACAAACTAGCAAGAAGAGATATTCTGTACTAAAGATTCTGAGACGCAGTCGTGAAAGTAAATTTCACCTCAAGGATAAACGGAGATTGCAAAGAAATTGATTACACATACCTCCTCATAAGGATCGTCAAGAATTCCCTCGTATAGCCAGGAGTCAAGTCCCTCAAGATATGGAAGCAAACTCTCTGAGAAAATTGCTAGTAGCATATGGTAAGCATCTTCCTGCAGCAGTACTCAATTAAATGAAGTGTAAACATTGAAAATAGAAACATAAATATCAATACTTTGAATGATTCTGCAACCTCTCCACCTTGCACAAGACACACTTCATTTAATTTCATGAAAAGATGGTCAAGAACATGAACTGTCATCTCATCAGCATTAAGAGATGTTTCAGAATCCAAATCAGCATTTGGAACTGCTCCACGCACTACTTGAAACAGAAGTTCTGCCCCAGAACAGAGACTGCAAGAATAACAGGAATGAGATGATTTGCATGTGTACAGATGAGAAGAAGTATAAATTCATAAGAATGTTCGTGTCAATGCACCAAAACTTCGAAATTGTGGTGAGGGTTAGCGGGTAATATATTTATATTCTAACACGCTCCTACAAGTCGAGTGCCCTTTTCATGGGCCGAAGCCTGTGCTTTTGCAAATAGTTTTTTTTTTTAATTCGCTTTTCTTTAAATGCACACCTCGTGAGAATTGAATTAAGGTTTGCTCCAACACCATATAAAATCTCTGTCCTTGCACCAAAACTCCGGAGTTGT
>JAVJIF010034262.1:0-85174 GCA_038442645.1 Agave tequilana | reverse complement strand
AATGTGCTTATGAGTGCTACTCATAAAGGACATAAAAAGACTTTTAACATAATGATAAATTGAGGGGCGAGATGAATTTCGAGCTAAGCTTTTATCTAGATGCCTAAGCTTTTATCATGATGTCCGACATAGGGTTAAACAAAAAGTTATCATAGTCTACCACACTAATTAGATGAAAATGTGCTTATGAGTGCTACTCATAAAGAACAAAATAAGACTTTTAGCATGGTGATAATTTGAGGGGCGAGATGATTTTCGAGCTAAATTTTTAGCTAGATGCCTAAGCTTTTATCTTGATGTCCGACATAGAGTAAAACAAAAAGTTATCATAGTATACCACAATTCACTAATTAGATGAAAATGTGCTTATGAGTGCTATTCATAAAGGACATGAGACTCTCCTTCCTCAAAAATGCATCATTTAAAGAGGGACAAGGCAAATTCCGAGCTAAAATTTTACTAGATTCCTAAGCCTCTCCTTCCTCCAGTCCTTTGTTTTCTTCTGTTAACAATAAGTGGGTGATACTGAGTCTCAACCAAGGTCCAATCTCTTCCCACCTTAAGGTCTTCGCATTCATATTTTTCTTCTCCTCGAGCAAAAAAATGAGACGGTGAAGGTGAGGCAAAGTATTCAATTTCAACCTCAATGAGAAGTAAAGCAATGAGACTCCTTACATATATGGCCATGGATCATCATGTATGAGAAAGTCACAAACCAACAAGTGACAAAAGGTTGAATTAAATCTATTTCTTCCGTAAGAAAATCATGCTTAATGGATCAGAATGTTGGGCAGTCAAGTAACAACAGAAAATAAGTGCAGCTGAATGAGGCTGCCGAGATGGATAAACGGCGAAATTCTAAGGATAGGCTAGGACAAGACATAAGTGCATCCATAGCTTCAATTGAAGATAAAATGTATGAAAATCTATTTGAGATGATTTGAAGATTTCTGGATAGATAGAGTTGGAGGGTTCTTGGAGTATTGCGGAAAGTATTTGGTGTAGGGCTAGCGAGGAGGGTCGGCACAACTCAGCCTCCAAGTTTCTTCATCGCACCAAGTTAGAGCTTTGCAAATGAAATCAAGAATCTGCAGGTAATCTCTTTACTAAAGTGAATGCTTTGGAGGAATCAATCAAGTGATGCAGGAGAAAAAGGCAAAGAAGGGGCCTATCGGATCGGATGAGGCTTGTTATTCTGGAAGAGAAGTTAGATCAACACAACAAGACTCTCTCCCAACAAGAAGTTTTGTGAAAGCAGAAACCCAGAATGACTCTTTGATGGTGATATAAATTCAGCCTTCTTCCACCTTGCAGTTAAGGTGCGTCACCGAGCCAACAAAATCTACCTCATAGTAAACGAATTCCACCAAGAAGTTTCAAACGAGAAAGGTATTAGTGAAATCTTCTTTCGGTATTTCTCCTCTATGGTCTCGTATAGAGAATTGGACCCTAGTACCTCATCCTCTAGTTTTGAACTCAATCTTGACTTGTGAGAATCATCACTATAGGGGAGATTGAGCATGCATTACTGTCTCTCGCAGCGAACAAAGTGTTGCACTGTGATGGGTTCCCATCAAGCTTCTAGAAATTTTATTGGCCATTAATCAGGTCCAGTCATTCAAGAAATAATGGAGTTCTTCCGCACTGTTGTGATGCACCACCGATGGAAACGAACCAACATTGAGCTAATTCCCAAGCGTACTAATCCATTGAAGCTTGAGCACTCTCGGCCCATTAAGCATGCATTATTGTCTCTCGCGGCGAACAAAGTGTTGCACTGTGATGGATTCCCATCAAGCTTCTATAAATTTTATTGCCATTAATCAGGTCCAAAGTCATTTAAAAATAATGGAGTTCTTCCACACTTGTGTGATGCAGCAGCAATGGAAACGCACCTATACTGAACTAATTCCCAAGCGTACTCATGCATTGAAGCTTGAGCACTTTCGCCCCATTGAGCATGCATTACTGTCTCTCATGAGGAACAAAGTGATGCCCAGAGATGGGTTCCCATCAAAATTCTACAATTTTTATTTGGCCACTAATTAGGTCCAAAGTCATTCAAGAAATAATGGAGTTCTTCTGCACTGGTCTGATGCAACAACAATGGAAATGAACCTATATTGCACTAATTCCTAAGTGTACTGATCCATTGAAGCATGAACATTTTCAGCCCACTAGCTTGTGTAATAAAATTTACAAGCCAGTGAGCAAAATACCCGTGAATCAGTTGAAGCTTTTCATGGACAAACTTGTCTCACCAGAGCAAGGGCCTTCATACCAGGACAGTCAATCTCCGACAACATTTTAGTAGCTCAAGAGATTGTTCATGCCCTGGAGACTGATATGTGAGATAGTGATGAAAATGGAAATGGAGCACACATATGATAAAATGCAACAGGGACAGGAGTTCATTGATTTAGCATTGAGACACCTGGGGCTTCAATGATACTTGGATGAAATGGGTTGTATGTTGGACTATGAGTTCTTTTTAATGGAACCCCACGCCTTGGTTTCGCTCACTTGATCATGCAAGGTGCCCCATCTTTCCCTTACCTTTTTATACTGGATTCAGAGATGATCTCGCTAACTATCGAACATGTCCGGGGAGACGGTAGATTCGGAGGCTTCTTGCCAAGCCAAGAAACTATGACAGTGAGTCGTTTTGCTGATGATTGTCTATTACTTACAGAGCTAGCATAGTCGATTGTTTAATACTGAAGGAGATTATAACTACTTAGTACTTACTGCATCATATCAGACCAAAGTGTTAACTTGCATAAGTCTTTACTCCATGTTAGCAGGAGTTTACACCTTAGGCATGCAAAAATCCTTGTTAGATGCCAAGAAATAAAGATATTCACAACAGTTTGGACTTAGTTGGATATCTGTGTCTCTGGGAAGCGCCTCAAGAAGCCAGACTTCTCTGTTAGAAAGAATCAATGGCCGCCTCGCCCAGATGGAAAACAAAGTCCTTCTCTTTGGCTGGCAAAGGAACATTAATTCGGTCAGTTCTCTTTTGCCATCTCATTGCACTACTTAATCACCAATACAAGAGATTTCAATTCTAGATGAGACTGGTCAAAAATTTCTTTGGGAAGGCAAGTGTGACAAAAGGGGCACGCATCTAACCTCTTGGGGTTCAGTTTGTAAACCAAAGGCAATGGGAGGTTTGGGGTCAGGAGAATGAGACAATGGTGTATTGCTTTGTCTCATTATTATCTAGACCTACCAGTGCCCGGGCTTTGATGGTTAAAGATAGATACCATTCTAAAGGGGATCGGTTCACTTATCGGCCGCCTTTAAAGTGTGCTATGATGTGGAGATCCACCTGTCAAAACTGATCGATCCTTCTCTGTGAATCGAAAAAGTGGGGACAAGCACTACCATTGACGTCATGACAGGTTCGAGTTTCTACCATTACCCTGTCAGATGGTTCGAGTTTCTTCCATTTCCCTTTCCCACAGGCTATCTTTTTTGACATTCATGTTCCACTAGAGGATCTCCCGTCTCTACTCTCATCACAACTGTGCAACTATGAATGAGATTTTCGCTGCAGCACTACTCAAGTTGGTCGCTTCTTTTACCCTTGTCAAATCAGACTATGGAGGATGGGCAGGCTGAGGCCTCATGACAAAAGATGAGTTCAAGGTATCCTTCTTTTACAAAAAAATGATGGACCCAAGGCTAAGTCGATGTTAATCTAGACCTCTTGGGTTTAGAAATGTGTTGTCAAGCCAGCACGTGTCATGACCTTCTTTTGAAAGCTTCTTCGCCGGTGATGTGCCTAACTAGGGACCTTTTCACAAGGGATGCCAAGTTAACTCCGACTGCATCTTCTATCCTGGAATTCAAGAAACCATTGATCATCTCTCGTGCAATGTGTCCTTCAAAAAAAAAAAGTATGGAACATGTTGGGTACCGTGATAGGATAGGGTACCTACTTTGTACATGCTCAGAACTTCATTGATTATGTTTATCATCCTAAAGGGATGTCACGGATCCCATCAAACTTATGCTCAATTTGCACTAATGTATTGGGATTGGGAGATTGGAAAGCAAGGGACCAGAAAGTGTTTCAAAGAACCATGCCAGTGCCAAGAGATTCTCATCTTCAGAGAGCTGTCTCAAACCAATGAGCATCTTCTTGCAAGCAAACATGATGCGCACATCCCAATCATTGAATCTCTCCTACCCCAGGTTGTATCTCGGGGTCCTCAGCTAGACTCTCCAGTTAAGAGTTCCCATGACCTGGATGTTTTAAAGCCAACTTCGATGCTTCGTTTGGTGCTCAATCCACTGAAGGTGGCGTTGGCTTCCTTATATAACGGTGGTCAGTTGCGATGGCAGAAGAGTTCCTCACATTTTTCCTGAGTGTCATATGGTGGAGATTTAAAGGCCTAGACACAGCTATCAGGTATGCCATTCCTGTTGCGCAAGTTGATGAATTATGATTGGAGGGGGTCCGGGGGATTCTGTGTTGATTCCCAGCTGGCTCCACAGATGGAATCGTCCCAATGCTCTCTGATTACTCGTGCGGTCAGAAACCCATGATTCGGAATAAAGCCTTTGTTGTTGTTTTTCTATCGTTTATTAGGATTCTAGATGAATAATCATAGAATAATTAAATTGAAAGGTTGTAACTCCCATCATTATATACCTTGATTGAAGATGAGTAGTCATTGTAAGATAATTAAACTGAGAGAATTAATGGGACTATACCATTGCACTTTTATTTAATGCCGATGCCATGTGACATAATCAAAATACCATGAAGAATGAGAAAGCCTTCAAATCAAATCGTACACGGACCTTTTCATCCCAAGTTCAGCTATTGAAGAAGTTTGATGAAGGCTAATTTCAAACTAAATCCATCATACACTACTCCAAAATAATTATCCTGGAATACTATCCTCCCTTTTCCAGCCTTATTAATATTACGTTCTCAATTGTCACCGTCCACTAATAAGTACATGCAAAGTCCTCTATTTAAACAAAATTAAAATAGCACAGGATTGGAATGATGCATGGAAGTGGTTATTTTTTCTTTCTTCCAAGACAATAGTGATACATGATGGAAAGCAGATATGATATTAGTAGTAGGTGTATAGTATTACTATCATAAGGAATACTGAAGAAAAGAAAGAAACAAGTCACATCAAGTAAAAGTATGAGCATAAGATATATTACTGTCGTTGAAATTCAAAATTATGACAAGGCCCAGAGCATTGAATAAAATTGAATATCATAATATTGTTATGCCTGAGCTAAACAGCATTAAGGAAAATAGGGATGGATGAAGGGCAGTACATGTAGCAAACAATTGACCTGGAGAAGTCCACAGGGAAAATAATTCTGTTTTTTTGTTAGGTATTATCCAAATTATATGAGTAGACCCATAGTATGGGTTAAAAGCATGAACGGAAAGAAACATTGGAAAACAAGTAGACAATTTTAGTTTTAAAATTTTCACATCTGTGGAGTAGGTATAAAGGAATACTCATGTTCATATTACATCTCAATGCTATGCTATAGATAAAATAGAATCAAATGATAAAGGCTCATTTTTTCTTTCTGCTCCATTATTGCCTAATTTCCAAGTTAAATATTGTTATTCTAGGATAAACATTATCTCATAGCTATCTAAATTCTATAGAACCACCCCCCCCCCCCCCCACACACACACACACACACACCCCAAGGAAAAAACACACCAAGCAACAGAGAGGGGGGGCACACAACAGAAGGGGAAAAAATCAAGGAGAGCAAATCTTCTGACTAGCGGGCAAAAAATCAAGACCGCAATTGAGAAATCAGAAAACTTCAGGTAATAAAACCCTCTCCAATGCACATAAAAAGGACACACAACAGAAGAAAAAGACAAGGAGAGCAAATCTTACATAAGATTTGCATTTTTTCTACAACTGAATAACATGCAAAAAATCAAGACCGCAATTGAGAAAATGAAATATTCAGATAATAAACCCTCTCCAATGCATATAAAAATAAGTAAGGCAAGTTCTTTAATATCAATTTGAAAGAGCTTACAGTAAACTGATCTGGGCGGCGCTTTGCTGTAGCAAGAAAATGTAGTCTCATTGATGCAACTATTTCATACTCTTTAAGCAACACATAGCAAGTCCAAAATGAAAAGGCATACATCATCGCTATATGGGCCCAAAACCTGTAAAGGAGAATGTGTGATTCAACAAAAAAGTTTCTGAATCTCACCTATCTGGATAACAAAGTAAAACAAGATGCAGTAAAGGTGTGGTGGAATGACTATTGTTTAGCATGAAAGTAGTATAACTGAGAACGAGGCCACTATGGACACGGTGGGGGTAAATACAGTGGGATGTAATTAAAAAAAACTCAGATGATTTGTTCTGCCACTAATTGAGAATCCACTCTCACTGACCTACAAATAGTAGGATACTGAATTCCTAAAAAGCTTAATGCAAGTGCTGTTTACCAGTAATTGACCCGGCTTGAGACTCCAGTTCAGTTAAGGCACCCTTATGTCATCATTGACTCGAGTCACAGAATTCAATTCAATTTCCTAAATGAACAATTTCACAAGGAAACTAGTGTTTGCGTTCTACAAAATTTGGTATTTGCAATCTATTACCATTTATTAAATGCACAAACTAAATCAGCTGATTCATGTTACAGTTGGGATATTGTGCCTTATAGCATGTTTGATGCACGGAACATGCATTGTGTCTAGTCACTATGTTACAGTTCTTTCAGGTTTGTTCTGGTATGCTAATCCTGTCTGGTTATTAGTATTTGCCTCTATCAGAAACAATAATCCATGTGTCATGGCACAACTCCTTGAAGGAATCAGAAGAAAAATTAATGGTTCATATTAAAAGTGATTAAAATTACTGTTAATGTTGTAGAGAAGCCGACATCGTGTTTGGTTTATGATCGACTTTTGTGGTCTGTTAAAGTGTAAACAGAAAAATTAATTGTTTATATTAAAAGTGATATTCAATTACTATTAGTGTTGAAGAGAAGCAGATATTGTGTTTGGTATGTTCGACTTTGGTGGTCAGTTAAAGTGTAGATAGTGTACACAGATTTAAGTAGCGGTTGGGCTTAGGATTTAAGTTAAAAAGTAAGAAGTAGAAAAGAGTCAAGATGGTAGTGTTCAGATAAAGTGGTTGGGCTTAGCATTTAAGTTAACAGGTCACACAAAAACCAGTTCTTACCTCTTCGTCTAGAGTGTGGCAAAATTGAGGAACAAGACGTTTGACCCTTGATGGGAGGTTAGATATAGTGGATCCGGTTCAGGTGTTAGTTATAGGTAAGACTCTAGATGTTTGACCCAATGTGGCTTTCATTGAAGTATCAATTGGAGATGATACCGTGAAAGTTGCTAGTGCCACTACTGGCTTTAGTCATCCAGGGATGAAGGACAATCTGTCGAAAGATGAACGAGGGATGAGTGGTAAGAGCCAACAAATAAATCGTAGGGCCAGTTCAGTGAAGTAAAGTTCCGTCTCCCATCTCGAACCTTAAAAAAGTGAAGGGTTTGTGTTGTTTCTTGGCACTTCCTTTATTATGCCAAACTAAAAATAGATAAATAAATGGGATTCCATCGCCTCCTATTTTATAGGAATAGAATGAATCTTTTATCGAAGGAAAAGAAAGAAAAACTATCTGATCAAAACCAGATCTCCTGTGAGAATGATTTGGAAGATCAGGACAGGTAGTAAGAAACCATAGATCTACCAATGAAAGACCAGAACAAGCTGTAGGGCTTCGGACATCCGAAACCAAAGGCCACTCTGTGACCGCGGTAGGATATCACCAGATCCCCCTCCCTATGACATTAGAAGCACACATTTGGTCTCTCCGCGCCCAAATTTTCATCTCCGAACTTCTTCAGAAACACGTTGAACTATTCTATACCCTTCCTAGATAAGCACGAATTCCGCGGGAGACACTCGCAACTGCAGTCTATCTTTTCCCAGACCATTGCACCTCCACCAAGAATATTCTTATTCTCGAGTTAGGATATAAAAGCGGGGAGACACTCGCACCTGGATTACCGTCTACGTAGGAGACTCTGCAGGATTAGACGAAAAATGATTGACAATGGGGCAGGAATCCACGTATGCATCCTCAAAATCGCTGAAGTTAGCAGGATATTAGAAGAAGATGATATTGTTTGGGGATGATACCGTGAGAATCCGACAATGTGTTTGGTTCAAATTATTGTTAGTGTTGTAGAGAAGCCGACATTGTGTTTGGTTATGATCGACTTTTATGGTCTGTTAAAGTGTAAATAAAAATTAATTGTTCATATTAAAAGTGATTTAAAATTACTATTAATGTTGTAGAGAAGCCGATATTATGTTTGGTTATGTTCAACTTTTGTAATCAGTTAAAAATGTAGATAGAGTACACATATTTGAATAGATGAGTAAGAAATAGAAAAGGGTCAAAATAGTAGTGTTCAGATAAAGTGGTTGGGCTTAGGATTTAAGTTAATAGATCACACAAAAACCCGTTCTTACCTCTTCGTCTAGAGTCTGGCAAAATCGAGGAACAAGATGTTTGACCCTTGATGGGAGGTTAGATATAGTGGATCTGGTTTGGACGTTAGTTATAGGTAGGCCGCACAGAATCTCATATCTATCGTTTCGTCTAAACTCTTACAGAATCTGGAGGAAGCATGTTTGATCCTTGTAGGATGGGCTTAACTGCATAACCGGAAAAAATGTATATCTACTTGTACATTCACTTGGCTGAAATGGCAGGTCCACACTTTCTCATACTTGCCTTGGCCAAGAATTTGAAATGTGAATGTTGAGATGCATGAGTGTCCATATGTCAAACAAATCAGATAAGAAAAGAAAGCATTCCTAATAAGAAATAAAGGTAGATTCAAATTAAGAAGAATCTGAGAGAGAAATAGTCAAAACATGCTGCACGTGTGCTATGGAGATCTGTGATAGCATCAGTTAAGAAGAGTGATAATTGTAATTAAACAAGGGACAAATACTACTTGAAGGGAAATGGGCCTCAGTAGAGCGGAATGGAGAAAAGGATTCATGTAGCTAACCCCAAAATTTTGGAATAATGGGCTCCGTTATAGCTATAGGAATTCATGGCCGTTGAGTGATTTGCCTAATTGGCTTGAATTTATATCCTCGCTATTGAATGGCACAAGAATCACAAGATGTCTCATTTATAAATTTCTGTCTTTTTACCAGATTAAACATGCGCAAAAATTTCCTGTGAAAACATATTACGAATATTGCCGATGTCACCAGTACTATAAAAAGAAGGTAAAAGTTTAAGTACAAGAATGCTTCCACGGATCTCCATAAATTGTTCAATTCGCATACATATACCCCTTCCATTTGTAAAACTTTCATAAACTTAAGTTGTTATCCGCATTAACAGTAAGGGGGGAAAAATTAACAGTTAGCCGGTTCCAATTAACATCCAATGAAAATTTTGAATTACAGCTAGATGCATAGAAGATTGAGCCAAAAAATTATCCAATATAAAATTAACTGAAGTAGAAAATAATTTTTCAAACTCACCTCTGTGATCCAGTTTTGATATTTGATATGGAAAGCTTGTCTATGTCACTATGTACTATTGTCGACGTCGCTAGGGTGTCATTGGTCCAATTGATCGGCACCAGCACTACAAAAGCCACAATTGTGATGGGCGCAAATATTTTAAGTCTGTAAAGAAGAAGGAACCACCATCAACAAAAGAAATAGATAACAAAGAATATGATCTATTGCAATAAAATTTTGAAGAACCGAATAAACTATAATTTTAAAAAACAGATAGAACAATCCAAGCATTAAAAGATGAAATTTAAGTTTCACATCTTTAACTATAATGATTAAGAGCAAGACGAATAACGAGCAAAATGCAAAGAATGAAATATCAGTCTCACAGAAAGAAGAACTAAACAATTTATTTGCACCTCAAGTAGAAGACATGTTGATATGCAATTATGATGCAGCATGCCCAATGATGAGCTGATAATGCTTGATCTGTTCAATTATAGTGTGCCTTATTTCCATCTTAATCAGCTTCACATTCCCATAAGGTCTCTGAACTATAATTAAAATTTTCACAAGGAAGCACATATCCTCTTATATCATAATAATTAGCTTCAAATACCTTTGTACCTCATAACTCAACATTTATCTTCCTTTCTCACAATCAGCGTCATCACAATGTTAACAATTTGCTTGCAATTCAAGTAGAAGACAAGTTGGGTTGATAAGCAAACATGCAAGCATGCCCTGCCTGATGAGCTGATAATGCTTGATCTGGTCGATGATAGTGAATCCTATTTTCAACTTAATCATCTTCACATTCCCATAAAGGTCTTGGAACTATAAATAAAACATTCACTGGGGAAACATATATCTTCCTATATCATAAATCATAATTAGCTTCAAATACCATCCTATCCCATAATTCAACATTTATCTTCTTTCTCACAGTAAGTGTCATCACAATGCTCTTTAAATCTTTCCCGCAGCACTGTTCTTTAGTATGAATACAGCTTGTGTCCTTCAAGTCCAAATTAAACACTATATGGACTTGTATATTAATAAGGAAGATATTGTTAATACACTTTTGTAGATATTGCAGTATATCTGCATAATGTTTCTAAGTAAACGATTAAATCTTTCCCCCACCCTACCCCCACAGTCCCACTCCCCACCCCAAAGAAAGAAAAGAAAAAGAGATACATGCAAGGTGGTCAACAAAATACACGGAGAACATCAGACTAAAGGTGCAAGTAGTTATTAGCTAGCAGTACTACATTCTTCACTCAAGAACTGTTCTTTTGCGTATGAAACATATAAAAGAATATAAAACAAAATTAATCAGTTACCAATGTTTTAGTATAGACTAAGGTTGTGGAGCAAAAAAGAGGGCATACCCAGTCAAGTATATCCTCAAGTAAGCAGCAGAATCAAGCCCTGCATGGTCAATCAGTTCAGGTTCAGGCATTTTCAGTGCAGCTGGCATCCATTTCAGAAACCTCAGATATGATTTGAAGTCTAGATTGATGAACTTCTGCACAATTGTTCCAGAGCTTGTCGGACTGCTTCTCACACCTTTAAGATACCATTTTGGGAAGTAAACCCTGTCATTGAATGGCTGTAGTCGTAGTATTGCAAATGCAATGAAGAACGCAAAGGCGCTTAGTATATTTATAGCTGCAGAAAGCCCTATGTCCTGAAGCGTAGCCATAGCTGCCTCTCAATGATTTCTACTAACTTCCCTGAAAAAAATTTCGCAATAAGCTGATAATAAAAATTAGACAAGCCATCTAAACATAACATGAACATAAATGAATTGAAAGCACTAGCATCTCACCCATTAATAAAATCATCAGGTACAAGAAACTAGCAACCAACCATAATACGTACATATATAAGAAGACATACATAAGGAGTTCATCAGCTGATGAAGGTTCATCACAAAAGGACTAATTGAAAACTTTAATGCAAACCATTCCTCTTGAAAATTTGAGTTTCAGCCAGTTCTAGTAATCCCAATTAAGCGGCTTAGCAATTTTGGGCGTGGTTAACACTTATACAAAGATCGGACCAAGACGGAAAAGATATGGAGATGTGAATATGAAAACTCAGAAAACCTATGGTATGAGTAGGGCAATATAGATAGTTATATGCATGTGTGGTTGTGTATAACGATATAGATACACCATATGTGAATATGAAAACTTGGAAAACCTATTATACGAGTGCGGCAATATATATACGAGTGTGGTTGTGTGTGTATAAGGATATCGGCATCCCAATATAGTAAATCCCAGGAGGATAGGACACAGCATGATAGGGCAACCAACAAAGACAAGCGTTTGTATAAATTTTTACCATAAATTACAAAATAATGGTTTTTGAAAACAATGACTAGAATATAAACTTCACATATAATAAACATAGACATCTCATACAATAGTAAATGAAATACACAGCAACAGAACTTGGTTTTCTTTTATATACAAATCAAGGAGCTCATAGTCACAAGTTTGGAGTTCGGAAATAATACAAGTAAAAAGACTATGTTCATATACTTTTTTGAATAATGTTTGCAACTTATGCCAAGAAGACTCCAATTCTGGGCATAGAGGTTTGAATTCCCAATGCAAAGGTCCATAGCTTTAGTCCTAGCTACTGGAATCATTCACTTAAAAATCCCAGATCATCTAATGCTTCTGTATTCGTGAAATACAAAAATACAAGCACATTGCATTATATTTGCGAAGCTTGTGATGAATTCCCAATCCAGCATTTAAATCAAGAATTAATTTGCATGCACGTCAAGTCACAAATAACTATTATCCTAATATATTTCATAAATAATTGAATTCAATACGAAAATTGAAAGAAAAGGCTTTATCCTGACAAGGGTAATACTTGTAAAAGATGTGTTCAACAAGTGTGTACGCGCTTGTGTATAGAAGAGACAGAGAGGAGTCAGCTAATTTGCCCCTGAAGAATACCAGTGGCTACCAACCAAAGTGATGTATCAGGAAACTGAATAATCCACTCCATTCATTTGATACATACTTAGAAATCTACTGCAGAAATCATGTATTTTGAAGATCTCTTACTAAATATCAAGTTATTACAAAATGAATTGTCGGTATTCACCAGTTCTGATTCAAGGGATGATTCGATCGAACAACAAAGAATAAAAACTTGTTAAATAAGAAGAACAGAAATAAGATTGATTAGCACGCTAATCAATTGGTGGGACACCACATCGGACAGCAAATCACAATGATAATCTGTGACCTCTTACAAGCATTAAAGGAGCTGCCAAGTTTATTCACAGAATGGGGAGTTAGCAAAGTTGGACAAGACTGGAATGGGCATAGGAATATGTATAGTACCAGATCAACTAATGCTCCCAGGTTGATGTATTCCACCGGTTGACTGGAGTCTTTATTATGGGTACATCAACGGTCAAGCATGAATTGAAATAAGAGCAGTTCCACAAAAAGCCTTTGAAAACGCAGTGTACCAATGTAAATAAGGAAGAAAATGAATACAGAAGTTAACCGAGCATCTCTCACCCGAAAGGTACATAAGTCTTCCTCAAACATTCAGCGAAAGAGACTTTGTCATACACAAGTTAGAAGTCCTCAAAGGTCAAAACACAAGTGGTTTTTCATTATAATTGTTTGAAGGTATATAGATTATGATAAATGGAAGGGTTGGCCCATTGGGATACCTTAATTCATGTATCATGAGATCAATAGAATAATATTATTGAAAACATTCATTTTGCCACTATCTGATGCATGGTTAAAAAGTTTTCGAAAATGCATGATTTTCCACCTATAGATTTTTCAAGGCAAAAAGATCAAAATGACAAAAATGGATTAATCCAACTTGATGGTAGACCATGCACCCTAGCATGCATGGATAAAAATAGCTTGTTTGCACCACTATTTTACCCTGGGATTATGGGAGCCCCGTATATGTAAACATATTATATATAGTTCACAAAGACTACTGATACAAGAGTAAGTTTGGTTAAAGAGATTTCTAATAGTATTTAGAGCCTTAGAGTCCTAATAGTATCATTATAGGTTGAGTAAGATTTGATCTTGTGCGAGGGCTATATAATGAGAGATTTGGTCATGGTTTTATGAATTGTATTTGTGATTCTTTTGAGTTCAAGTAAAGATGCAGTCTTATGCGGTTTACATAGTATCAAAAGATTAAAAACTATGATCCATGATTAGGCTCTCATCTCTTTCTTTCTTCTCCCAAAACTCTCTTTAACCCTAATCTCTCTTCTATTGTTTTAATCTTGCTTCTACTTCTTTGAATCTCAACATTGCCACTCTCTTATAAAAAAAATAACGCTATAGTACCTGCTATAGTACCGCACTACAATACCGCCTTTACTTTTTTCTTCTTTCTATTTTATAATTCTTCAGCATCTTCTATTCTTCTCTTTTTTCTCTCACAAAGTCCTAATATTAAAATGGTAGCATTGTTCTATCCTCTTTCATCAACTACAGTTCAACAGTACTATTCATGACAAAAGATGATAATTGGTTGTCAATCTAGTGATCTAATGGCTAGAGTTACTCTTGTCATGTATCAAGGAAAGTTATACAATTAAGGTTTATAGACTTTTTATGTTTGTTATTGAACAAAAAAATTTTACATATATAACAAAGAAAAGAAAACAACAGTAATACTAAAATATACTTCAAGTTAATTTAATTCTTACTATGGTCGTTACGCAGCACGTCCCACAACTATCTATCAGTGCTACACAACTTGCTCGTAACCATGTCTACAAATCAAACACCACAAAAGTTCAAACATCAAAGGTCTTGAACTATGACCACAAGGGGCAAGTGCAGTATTGAGCTCCTTGTTTTCTAATATTTTAGACCACCTGAATTTAGGGATATTCAGGCTGTGATGCTGACATCATTGAGCTTCCACTAACTCCTATCTATTGGCAAACATATATTAGTCCTTGCTTGGCAACAAGGGTAATAAGCAAGAGTTAGGCTTCTAACACTTGCTAACTCTTCCAAACACTCAAATTCATGGAGTTAGTGTAACTATGGCATGGCTTGTTAGTGGCAAAGTTGAAATTTTTAGAAATATATTATGCACTTTGTGATGTAAAACCACCTGGATCGCAATCACCTTCAAATCGAAACCAAAATTTAAATTGAGGATAAGAAAAGATTTGGGTTTCCACCCCTTGCACGGGCTTCTCACCCTAAACTCGAGAGCAGCTGAACTCAAGAATTTAACACACAATTTGAGGAAAAGTTTTAATCATTCATTCATTCATTTCAACAAGATAGCCTAGGGGGCCTTATATAGGCTTTACAAAAAGAGGACTACTGGGAAATAACCGATGTGGTACTAAACGTCCACAAAAGAACAAAAATAAAAGGAACACAAATAAAGCTAAAACATCTGCTATCAATAAAGCCTGAAACAAGTCCCATCTAAATCCATAGAAGACCAGCGCGTCGCCTCCTGAAGTATACTCGATCGAACCTGCTCCTGGGCGGTGGCATGATGTCCTCATCAATTCCCCCGGGGTGGAAAGAACTCGACCCTGTCGAGTGTAGGGGACAGAACTGTTGTCTGCTGTGATAGTGCTCCAGTCGATCAGGATCAAGATGCTGGAGGTCTTCCTCGGTAATTCAAGAATTTTCTGAATCAGGTTTTCCCGTCCACTTAATGAGATAGCGTCTCGTCCCTCCATCTCCAATAGAGATAATCTGATCATCCAAGATAGAATCTATATATTCTGTTGCATAGGACATTTTAGGAGGAAGTGGAGGTAGTGGGGGGCTCTCAGAAAGAAGGTCTTGGCTTGGCTCATTTACAAATAGATCAGAAGGGGTATCAAAAGTACCTCGATATGGAACCAAATCCTCAACATTAAGGTGCAACTGATGCCAAAGTCAGGTGGGAGATCCACCACATAAGCATTTGAATTGATTTTCTTGATAATCTTGAATGGCCCTGCACTTCGCGCGTGTAATTTCTTTACGGTTCCTGGTGGAAACCGTTCGGGTCGCATGCGGACCATCACATAATCTCCGACATTAAAAGATCTTAATCGGCGATGTAGATCTGCAGAAGCTTTATAATCAGTATTATTTTTCATTATCTTGTCTCTGACTTCCTCATGTAATGCATGGATATGGGATGCAAATGCTGATGCGGAGTCTGATACCCTAGAATGATGATGAGCCATGGGAATTAAATCAATGGGTTGCCTGGGCTTAAAACCGTTTACTATTTCAAAAGGACTGAGACCCGTAGTCCTATTGACAGATCCGTTATATGCAAATTCAGCCATAGGCAAAATGAGATCCCAAGTTTTTAAATTTTCTCCAACTAGACACCTGAGGAGATTTCCTAGCGATCTGTTTACCACCTCGGTTTGACCATCTGTCTGTGGGTGAAAGGCGGTTGAGAATTTCAGTTTGGTACCCATCTTATGCCAAAGTGTTTTCCAGAAATAGCTAACAAACTTAACATCCCTATCAGACACCATGGTTTTAGGTATCCCGTGCAACTTTACGATATGATCAAAGAATAAGACAGCCACTCGAGACGCATCTGAGGTCTTGGAACACGGGATGAAGTGAGCCATTTTTGAGAATCGATCAACTACCACTAGGATAGAATCGTGTTTTTTTTGAGTTTTGGGCAGCCCTAGTATGAAGTCTAGGCTCACGTCTTGCCAGGGGCACTGAGGTACAGGAAGAGGAGTGTAAGGTCCGGCAATCTACTTTTGTTGCTTGGCCAGTTGACACGTGCGACATTGGCTAACTACTTTAGAGACATCTCTTTTCAAACTCGGCCAGTAGAATCGGTGCTCAATGGCCTCAATTGTCTTGTTCTGACCGAAATGTCCTGCCAGACCTCCAGCATGTAGTTCCCAAGAGAGAAAATCCCTGAGGGACGTACGGGGAATACACAACTTACGGAATCTGAAGAGATAACCGTCTTGAAGGAGAAAACCGTACATCTCACGAACAGGGCCGTCTCGTAACGTGACATAAATTTTCTCAATATCGGGACATGATTCATACTCCTCTTTTAATTTCTCAAACCCCACCACTTCTGTGCTCATTGCCACCAAGATCGTGACACGTCGACTCAGCGCATCAGCGACCTTATTCTCGATGCCTGCTTTGTGTTTGAGAACAAAAGTGTAATCCTGCAAGAACTCCACCCATTTGCTATGTCTCGCATTTAATCTCTTCTGGGAGTTGAGATACCTTAACGCTTCATGATCTGAGTACAACACGAATTCTTGTGGCAACAGATAATGTCTCCAGTAGCACAAAGCCTGTATAACCGCATAAAATTCTTTATCATATGTGGAGTAGCGTTGCCGGGCATCATTTAATTTTTCGCTGAAATAAGCAACCGGGTGGTTTTCCTGACTCAGTACACCACCTATTGCCAGTCCCGATGCGTCACAAGTTACTTCAAAAGCTTTTGAAAAATCAGGGAGACGCATTACGGGAGCTTCCGTCATCTTCTTTATTTCAGCGAAAGCTTTGGAGGCAGCAGGAGTCCACTGGAACACCTCACTATTTAAACAATCGGTGATAGGTGCCATAATAGCACTAAAATTCTTGATGAACCGATGGTAGAAAGTTGCTAACCCGTGAAAGCTTCTGACTTCCCTAATCGTCCGGGGTTGTGGCCACTCGGTTATCGCCTTCACTTTCTCAGGGTCTGCGGAAACCCCTTCGGAGGAAACCACAAATCCTAGGAAGATAACCTTGTCTATACAAAAAGCACACTTTTTTGGATTTGCATAAAATTTCTCAGCATGAAGTGTGCATAGGACTTGCCTCAGATGACCCACATGTTGCTCCTAGGTTTGGCTATAGATCAATATGTCATCAAAATAGACCACCACGAACTTACCGATAAACGGTCAAAACAATTGGGTCATTACTCTCATGAAGGTGCTTGGAGCATTGGACAGTCCAAATGGCATAAGTAACCATTCATATAACCCGTCTTTAGTTTTAAATGCGGTTTTTCATTCATCCCCTGGTCGGATTCTAATTTAATGGTACCCGCTCTTAAGATCAATTTTGGAGAAGATTGTGGCACCTGACATCAGATCCAGCATATCATCAAGACGGAGAATGGGAAAACGGCACTTGACGGTAATTTTATTGATTGCACGACTATCCACACACATACGCCATGTACCATCCTTTTTTGGCGCCAAAAGTGCGGGAACCGCACATGGGCTCAAGCTCTCTTTGATGAACCCCTTGTCAAGTAGCTCTTCTACTTGCCGTTGCAATTCCGCATGTTCAGTTGGGTTCATTCTATAGTGGGGCAAGTTTGGTAAAGTTGCTCCCGGGACTAAGTTAATAGCATGTTGAATGTCTCGCATAGGGGGCAACTCACCTGGTAGATCTTGTGGGAGGGTTTCGAAAAACTCCTCCAGAATTGATTTAATGTGCTCAGGAATCTGCTCCTCGATATCCCGGCTAGCCTCTCGAGCCACGAGAGCATAACAAGTAGAACCATCCTGCAAGCTCTTTTCAATTTGATCGTGGCTAATCAAATTCATTTCCATCTTACCTTTGCCCTTATCAACCCTTTTTTTAGGATTTATAACGTCCACTTTATCTTTTCCTTTATCAGCCTCTTTCTCTCGGGTTGGCGGCTTCGGTTGATTTGGCATAATCTTCACCTTTTTCCCATTATGGACGAATGAACACTGATTGGTATGTCCATGTATGGTCACATCTAGGTCAAATAACCATGGTCGACCTAAAATGATATGACCTACATTCATGGGAAGTATGTCACACCACACATTTTCTGTGTATGTGGCAAACTGGATGGGAATTTGACATCTCTCTTGAACATCTATAGATGTAGCATCGATCCATGTAACCTTGTAGAGGTTTGGATGCTTCACCGGTGTCATCCCCAAGGTGGTGATTAACTTAGACGCCACAGCGTTGATGCAGCTGCCACTATCCACTATTACCTTGCAGTTCTTATTGCCAATTTTTGTGCAAGTTTGGAATATGACAGTCCTTCTCCAGTCGTTGAGTGATTCAGGCTTGGTTAAAGTACATCTAATCACTCCTAATTGGGTGCGAGCTACATTAGGAGGTAGGCTCGTCATTTCCACAGTTCGGATGCACCCATTAAATTCATACTCTTCGACAGAGGCATCTGAGTCATCATCTTGTTGGTGCACAACCTCTTCTCCATCATCCTCTCCTTCTATATCTTAAATAGGAACTTCCACAAAGAGGGTTTTAGTTTGACTCGGACAATGGCTGGCAAGGTGACCATACCCTTGACACCTGTAACATTGGGTTCTAGGGTTGACTTTTCCTGTTTCACTTACCGTTCTCTTTTCGGATGCAAAGGGTTTTGCACCAGAAGGACCTGCTGGTTTGACGCTAGAGGAACTGGAGGCAGGTTTACTTGGGGTAGGAAGTGTTCGGTTGAATCTTGGCTGGCCAGTAGTGGTGGTTCTAGAGCTATCCTTAAAGTTACTTCGGTTAAAATAGGATCCTCGAGACTCATCTAGGTCGGTGACTAGCTGATATGCCTGCTCTAGAGTCGTGATGCCTCGAGCGATGAGCTCCCGGCGATAATCATCCCTAAGACCGGACCTGAACCTAGATAGGGTCTGTTCGGGAGATTCTAACTCAATAGCTCCACACCGATTCAGATATTCATCAAACTTAGCAATGTAATCAGCGGCTGATTTGTTTCCCTGGGTCCATCGATTCCATTTGTCCAACAATTGTTGACTGAATGATGGTGGAACATACTTCATCATAAGCTTCTCTTTCATACTTTTCCAAGTGTCCACGGGGTCTTCCCTTCTGTACCTCATCATCCTCTTTAGGTTTTCCCAGTATTGCCCAGCTTGTCCCGTTAATTTCATTACGGCCAGTCGAACCTTTCTTGACTCAGACATGTCATGCCAACGAAAATATCGGTCCATAGCCAACTGCCAATCTATATAGACCTGAGGGTCTAAACGCCCGTCAAAAGAAGAAGCATCAACTTTAACGCTCCTGATATACTGAGCATCGGCATCAGTTGTTTGGTAAGGTGGGCCTCGCTCACGCCTAGGAGACCTACTGTCATTTCGAGAACTCTCATCCTCCCTGATTCTTCTCCTATTGGTTTCTAGTCTACCAATTCTGGTTGCTAGATCCCTACAATTGACATCAACCTGATCCTTAACTTCTTGTAGTTGTCTGTCCATGCTCTCTATCTTTTGTAGGATTGTGTTAAGGGTATCATGAATGCTAGGGTCCATTGGTGCTGAAGTTTCGCCTATAGAAAAAGTTCAACACTTCTAGTAGGCATGCAAGATCCTAGCTGACCCTAAATGTGAGCTGGCCTTAGAATATGTATGCTATGCAGGAGGAGTCAGAGATTAGAGCGATGAAAGATAATACCAAATTTTAAGCTACTTAGATTAACACGTGATTAAGAAAATTATAAGGTGGAGACAGTGATAAAGACACGTGCTGATACAGTTAACTTCAAGATATATCAAGTAATCACAGATTCAAATTAATTTAGTTGCACAATTAATATTAGGTCGGCTACCACTCAAGATCAGAATCACACAACTCACTTATTTAGTGGGCAACAGTCAATAAATTCTATCATGCGACAGATTGGAAGAACTAGCTATTTTAATTAAATGACAGGAATAACTGACAGAATATTCAAAGTTACCTAGGAAGGCGACCGTAACTCAAACCTGAACGAGACTGCTGTAGGCGCGTAGTACTGGTCGTCACGAATCCACTGCCTCGAAAACGGGTCAATTCGGTGTTGGCCCAATGGCCTTCCACTCTAGTTTTGATGATGATCAACACTCATGTAGTTATGTTTACTAATATTCTTGTGTTTCTAAGTTTCAGATCATTAACAGGATATTAGGTTGGTGATTAGCTTCAACAAGATGATTAGAAGCTATTCATGATGATTCCGGTGCCAAAGCTTAAAGATCATACCTTTGCACTTGGAGAATCACGGAGTTTGGACCGAGTCTACTTGAAGATGCAGATCGTCAAGAAGACTTAGGTATCTAGTTTAGAGTTTGAGTTTTAGATCCATTTGTAAAGCTTAGTTTAGTTGATATGCTCAAGTGCACAAAACACACACGTTTTATGATTTGATATTTGGTTTTTATGAATAGTTGATCAAAACAAGTTTACATATGTTATATGTATAGTAGATGTTTTCTATTTATACATACATGCTTTAACTTGGTAAACAAACTTATTTTGATATCCCTATTCATGTTTTGGAAAAATCAAGTTTGATAAAAATACAAGTTTTGTTTTTGATAAAATTGGCAAGACACAAAAATGAATTGATATGGTTGATATATTGTCTTGAAATTTTTATCACATGTTTATGTTTCAATATAAAATGATAAAACAATTTTTATGGTATTTTTAAAAGAGATAAAAGATTTTTTAGAAAATATTTTTTCAAATTTTTCTGACCTGGTTTTGTGCTGACAGGCTGGTCGGCCGACCGGGCCGGTCGACCGCACCAAGGGCCGGTCGACCGATCCGGTCGACCGACGTGCACAGACGTGCACGTCTGTTAGGCACAGTGGACGGTCGACCGAGCCGGTCGACCGGGTCTGAGAGCTCTGCTCTCGGTTTGTTTCGGTCGACCGGGCCGGTCGACCGCAGTTGCCCAACGGTCACATTTCTGACCGTTGGCGGTCGACCGGACCGGTCGACCGGCAGTCTGTCAGACTGCCAGCTCAGCCTAACGGCTAGTTTTGTATAGGGGCTATATAAACCCCATCTCTTTGGGGATTTTGGCCAAGTTTTTTAAGGAGAAAAATTTCTGGTTTCTAGAGTTTTTAAAACAAGTTTTCAAAAGTGTTTGGGGCTTTAATTCTTCAATCTTTATTGTTTTAGGTTTTTGGAAAAATCAAAGAAAAGAATATTTTGGGAGATTTGTCTTGGTTTTCATTCTATATCTTTTGGAAGGATTTTCCCAAGTGATTTTCTTTGTTGCTAGTTTTCCAAATACCTAGTTTTCCACACTTGAGCTATCTTCTATCCTAAACTATTAGGATCTTGTTTTTGTGGAAAAAGAAAAAGGAAAGAGGTTTGTGGTTGAAATATACCACTTGTTGTAAACCCTTGATTTCTTGAGTTGCTCCCTCTTTGGTAGAGGTGGAGATTGTTGTATTGGGTTGTTGGTTTGGATCCCTCTTCGGTAGAGGTGATTGAGTTTGGTTGTAAACCTCTTCGGTAGAGGTGGTTGTTGTTGTTGTTGTTGGTTGTTGGGCCTCGGTGGAGGTTGTTGTTTGAGAGAGGAGTTCGGTACTCCTAGAGTTGTAAGAAATCCTCTTTGGTAGAGGTTCCCTCGGTGGGAGTTGAGATAGTGGAAATCCTACACGGTGGTGTAGGCGGGGATGTAGAGCAAGGTGCTCGAACCTCGAAACAAATCTTGGTGTTTGCGTTTTGATCCATTGTCTCTCTAACTCTCTCTCTTATAATTGTGCAAAGCATCATACTCATCATCATATCATACTTGCTTGTGTTGAGCATTGATTCATTCATACCATATATTGCTTGTGTTGTGCCTTGCATTTCTTATTGTCATATCTATTATATGCTTGGCTTGATTGTGTGTATTTCATATTTCTTGGATTGCTTGTGTGTGTGTGCCTAACTTATACTCATCCAACAAGAGCTTCACATAGCGCCTCAACCCATTTCAAGGGGAATCAAGGGGAGTTAGTCCAGAGCCTCGCAAGGGGAATTCGGCTACACTTGTTGTATTGTATTAGTTTGTGCATAATTTGCATTAGCTTCCGCATTTAGCGCACTTAGTTTGCATTTAGTTTCTTAGATTAGCACTTACACCTATTCACCCCCCCTCTGGGTGTTTTTTCAATTGGTATCAGAGCTAGTGCTCCTGATACTTAGGCTTAACATCCTAGGAGAGATCCATTTGCTTGCTAATCTCATTTGCATTTGTTTGTTTGCACATTCATATATAGTTTACCATGGACTTCATGACCCCTCCTAGTTTTGACCCTTCCAACATTGATGTTTGGAAGTATAGGATGTCCATATACCTAAAGACCCTAGGTTTGCATGTTTTCCTTGCGGCCACCAAGAGATGTTATCTTGGTGATTGCAATCATATAGGGGCCAATGCAAAAGCCCTAGAGGCCATTAGAAGCACTTTATCTAAAGATTATCTTTTATGTGTTTCTAACTTTGATTCCGCTTTTGCAGTGTGGAACAAATTGACAACCACCAACACCTCCAAGCTTCAAGTCCAAATCCAACAAGAAGAGGAATCTAGTGGAGAATCCGAACCACAACAATGCTACATGGTCCAAGGGAATGACTCCCTTGAGGTACAATCGGAAACTCAACTAGATAGTAATGATTGTGCTAGTTCTTCAAATGATTTTGTTGATCCCCATGCTTTAAATGAAGAACTATCTATTGTTTGTGAAAAACTAATAGAAAAATATAACGTGTTGAAAAAGAAAAATCTAGATATTGAAAAAGAAAATAAATGTTTGCATTCTAGACTTGATTGTGTTTTGCAAGAGAAAGTTGAGGCCTATAATGAAAGGGATTCATTGAGATCTCAATTGGAACTTGCACTTAAAGAAAATAAATTTTTAAAGTCTAAAAATGATTGCCATGCTATTTTAAAGAAAAATGAAAACTTGTCTTCTAGAGTTGATTTTGTTTTAAAAGAGAATGTTGTTTTGAAAAACAAAATCATTTCTATTTCCAATGATTTAAATGTTTGCTTAGAGAAAAATATTGTTTTGCAAAATAAGATTGATTCTCATGTTTGCCATGCTAGGGTAGTTTCACCTAAATCACCCATTGCATGTTCCACTTCTTCTATGCTCGAAAATGATATAAATTTGTTAAAGAAGAAAATGGATTGTTTGGGCTCCACTATGAGCCAATGTGCCATGAACCACTCACGATTGGAAACCTTGGTTCGAAAGAAACAAGTTCCAACTTCTATGCATGCACACCCTCCACGGCATACACATGCTCCTCACGGACACCATCAACACATGTATGCTCATGTGTACTCATGTACACATTGTGGACGTAAGGGCCACCTTGCTAAATTTTGTTATGATAGATTACATACTCCTAATTTAGCAAAGAATTTTGTTTGGGTTAGAGAAGGGACTAACCCCCATGGACCCAACAAGATGTGGGTACCAAAGACCACCCCTCCTATTGTTTTTGATGTAGGTGTGGGCTCTCACATGACGTGAGAGTGATGACACCTTGGAGTGGATGCGTTCCGGACTTAAAGGAAATCTATTGGATGCATCACTTTCAAGGGAAGAGATGGTGGAGAGGACCACCAAGTTTTGGAGACAAGGAGAGTTGCCTTGAGGTTTTGGTAACGATCCCTAAACTCCCATGCTTTCATATTCATTTGTTTATGGCATGTTTTTGATGTCTATGGATTAGTATGTTCATTCCATGTTTATTAGATCCTTGACATACATGTATAGTATTTGAGACACACAAGCTTATTTGATTCACATTTAGTGTTCTCACCGTTTGTTTAGCTATAATGTACATCATGAATCTAATACATGTGAATTTACATAATAATCATGTTTTAGTTTTATCATGATGATTTATTTTGTTTTGATGCTTCATGTTTTGAATATATGTTTAGATGTTAGTTTTCATTAAGACGAGGAATTATACTTGTACATATAGTGGGCCACAAATAAATCTATATATGTTTGGGCTTGATTGCTTATTTGAACCCATTAGATGTGCTAGTATAGTCTAGTTTTGATGATTCATACATTTCAAACTTGTATTCCATTTTGAATTTGTTTTATGATTGTGTGTTTCACTTCATATATATGTTTGTATTGCCAAACTTTAAGATATACATGTATACCCCTTGAGTCATTTGCCTTTCATGCAAATCTATATTTGGACTCAATTGTGTTTAGGGATGTGTATGTATACTTCATGTTTGACAATTCATACATATACCTTGAAATGAAATTTGTTGTGATGAAAATTTAGTTTTTCATGTTTCATGTATTTATGTTTAACCTCATGTATATGTCCATCTAGTTCAAACTAATCTTATACATACATCTTTTTGAGCCACGTGCCTTCATGAATATTCATTTAGTGGACTCGTTGAGTTTTGGATATGTATGTATATTTTAGCTTGTATTAGACATACATATGCCTTGAAGATTAAATAAGGAGTTTTATATGATTTTTCATGTTTTTGATGGAATTATGTTTTAAGGAATAATTGAGCTTAATGAAATATTTTTCATGATTATGATCTTCACATATTATTTGTACACTCATATCTTTTGCTCATGTTTTGTTTCTCATGAGTTATGCTTTATTGGTTAGAGTGATGATTATCATGTGAATTTCAATTTTGTTTTATTCCATACTTGAAGGATTTCGTGCTAGTTAACAAGTTTTCCATTTAACTAGTTGCGGTGTTCTTCATTTTGGTAGTGATTTTCAAACAAAACTACATTTTCAAATCTATCTTTGAAAACCCCTACCATCTAAGGGCGGTAGGATGGGAGATCATGTTCATGTATGCCCTAAATTGAAAATCTTTAAAACTTGAATTATGATTGGGTGGTAGATAATATGATGTATACACTTGAACTTATTGTTATGTCAATTGGTATCATTGAACTCTTTCAATTGGTATCATTTTGACCTTTTGTATACTCATATGTTTATTATGTATGTATGTATGCTTTAAATTCCAAGTATATCAATTTCTATTGGTATCTATCTTTCATACATATATATGTTTGTGTTTATGCTAGTGCTTGAGTTTCAATTTTGTTTAAATTGATTACTTTTAAATTGTTATCAAGACTATGCATGTCTTTAGTTTGTTTTTCATAAAGGGGGAGAAAATTTGATTTTGTATTTCAATTGGTATTTGTACTCCCACTCTTTATGATTAAAAGTTGTTATTTTGAACATATGATATCAACATCAAATTTGTTTATATATTTTCAAAATGAAATATATTCTTACAATTGGTATCAAAATTTGTGTTTAGACATTCAAAATTTGTTATGTTGTTTTACAATTGGTAATTTGTTATGTTTAATTACAATTGGTATTTTCAAAATTTTGTTTAAAGAAAATATTCAAAGTTTTGATTTGTATTTCCTATATGCAAGGAGAGCTTAACATCTCTTACATATAGATTCATGTTGAGTATATTATAAATTGAGGAGCTTGACAACTCTTCTTTATATGATATACGTGTGTAGGGGGAGCTTCACATCTCCTCTTATGCATTACATAATATGTGTTATGTGAATTGGGGCTTGTCATCCCTTCTTCATGTAATGCATATGTGTAGGGAAGCTAACTTAGCGTCTTCCTCTTCATGAATGTATATAGCATATAACATATATTGATTCTTGTTTATTGGTATCAAGATGCTTCATTGACATATTTTTAATTGATATCATGTTTGTAGTCACCCCTTATTGATTTTGTTTTTTGTTTTAGACAAAAAGGGGGAGAACATTGTTTGCATTGTTTTGATTGACAAAAAGGGGGAGAAAGATTTTTACCCCTCATTTTATCTATGGTTTTGATTGTTTACCCCTTTGTTGATGATTGACAAAAAGGGGGAGAAGTATTTGTGTTTTATATGCATGCTTATGCTTATGCATATATTATGTTTTAATCTCAAGAATCTCAAGAATACTAAGTTTAATTAGTTTATAGAGTTTGCTTTGTAATTGGTATCTAGAGCTTATTTTGTTTTGAATATTCCATTTGATATCTAGAACCATTTATTGTTTATGCATACGCATGTTTCATGTTTAATATTCATTGCATATATTTATTGTTTATCCCTATGCATGAGTTAAGGGGGAACTTCCTTGAAGCTTATCTTTAATCCATGCATATATAACTCCATGAGTTTTGTCATCATCAAAAAGGGGGAGATTGTTGGCCCAATGGCCTTCCACTCTAGTTTTGATGATGATCAACACTCATGTAGTTATGTTTACTAATATTCTTGTGTTTCTAAGTTTCAGATCATTAAGAGGATATTAGGTTGGTGATTAGCTTCAACAAGATGATTAGAAGCTATTCATGATGATTCCGATGCCAAAACTTAAAGATCATACCTTTGCACTTGGAGAATCACGGAGTTTGGACCGAGTCTACTTGAAGATGCAGATCGTCAAGAAGACTTAGGTATCTAGTTTAGAGTTTGAGTTTTAGATCCATTTGTAAAGCTTAGTTTAGTTGATATGCTCAAGTGCACAAAACACACACGTTTTATGATTTGATATTTGGTTTTTATGAATAGTTGATCAAAACAAGTTTACATATGTTATATGTATAGTAGATGTTTTCTATTTATACATACATGCTTTAACTTGGTAAACAAACTTATTTTGATATCCCTATTCATGTTTTGGAAAAATCAAGTTTGATAAAAATACAAGTTTTGTTTTTGATAAAATTGGCAAGACACAAAAATGAATTGATATGGTTGATATATTGTCTTGAAATTTTTATCACATGTTTATGTTTCAACATAAAATGATAAAACAATTTTTATGGTATTTTTAAAAGAGATAAAAGATTTTTTAGAAAATATTTTTTCAAATTTTTCTGACCTGGTTTTGTGCTGACAGGCTGGTCGGCCGACCGGGCCGGTCGACCGCACCAAGGGCCGGTCGACCGATCCGGTCGACCGACGTGCACAGACGTGCACGTCTGTTAGGCACAGTGGACGGTCGACCGAGCCGGTCGACCGGGTCTGAGAGCTCTGCTCTCGGTTTGTTTCGGTCGACCGGGCCGGTCGACCGCAGTTGCCCAACGGTCACATTTCTGACCGTTGGCGGTCGACCGGACCGGTCGACCGGCAGTCTGTCAGACTGCCAGCTCAGCCTAACGGCTAGTTTTGTATAGGGGCCATATAAACCCCATCTCTTTGGGGATTTTGGCCAAGTTTTTTAAGGAGAAAAATTTCTGGTTTCTAGAGTTTTTAAAACAAGTTTTCAAAAGTGTTTGGGGCTTTAATTCTTCAATCTTTATTGTTTTAGGTTTTTGGAAAAATCAAAGAAAAGAATATTTTGGGAGATTTGTCTTGGTTTTCATTCTATATCTTTTGGAAGGATTTCCCAAGTGATTTTCTTTGTTGCTAGTTTTCCAAACACCTAGTTTTTCACACTTGAGCTATCTTCTATCCTAAACTATTAGGATCTTGTTTTTGTGGAAAAAGAAAAAGGAAAGAGGTTTGTGGTTGAAATATACCACTTGTTGTAAACCCTTGATTTCTTGAGTTGCTCCCTCTTTGGTAGAGGTGGAGATTGTTGTATTGGGTTGTTGGTTTGGATCCCTCTTCGGTAGAGGTGATTGAGTTTGGTTGTAAACCTCTTCGGTAGATGTGGTTGTTGTTGTTGTTGTTGGTTGTTGGGCCTCGGTGGAGGTTGTTGTTTGAGAGAGGAGTTCGGTACTCCTAGAGTTGTAAGAAATCCTCTTTGGTAGAGGTTCCCTCGGTGGGAGTTGAGATAGTGGAAATCCTACACGGTGGTGTAGGCGGGGATGTAGAGCAAGGTGCTCGAACCTCGAAACAAATCTTGGTGTTTGCGTTTTGATCCATTGTCTCTCTAACTCTCTCTCTTATAATTGTGCAAAACATCATACTCATCATCATATCATACTTGCTTGTGTTGAGCATTGATTCATTCATACCATATATTGCTTGTGTTGTGCCTTGCATTTCTTATTGTCATATCTATTATATGCTTGGCTTGATTGTGTGTATTTCATATTGCTTGGATTGCTTGTGTGTGTGTGTGCCTAACTTATACTCATCCAACAAGAGCTTCACATAGCGCCTCAACCCATTTCAAGGGGAATCAAGGGGAGTTAGTCCAAAGCCTCGCAAGGGGAATTCGGCTACACTTGTTGTATTGTATTAGTTTGTGCATAATTTGCATTAGCTTCCGCATTTAACGCACTTAGTTTGCATTTAGTTTCTTAGATTAGCACTTACACCTATTCACCCCCCCTCTAGGTGTTTTTTCATTCGGACTTGAAACGAGTCCTGAACGGCCGTCTGAAGTGATGCTGCGATTCTGGACTGTGCTGACTCAGTGTCTAGTTGACTCAGGCCGATTCTGACTGAGTTGGACTCAGCCAGACCAATAGCTTTGGCAGGGTCCGGTCGGGTTCGTTTGGAAGGAGTGGACTCGACACTGGGCTGGGGTTCGTTTGTTAAGGAGTGAATGGATCAACACTGGGCTGGGGCTGAGAACTCAGACCCGATCAGTTCCCCTTCGATCAATTCCTAGGGCTCGGAGGGATCTTCAACAGCGGCGGCGGCGGAGATCTCTCTGATCGATTGGAGCGACGGCTCTGGTGACGGCGACCCGGGGCGATCGCCGGTGAGGCTCCTTCGACGTGCTGGGGAATGATGATGGCGATGCTCCGACGAAGCTTCAAAGAGGGCGGCGAGTCGTGGATGGCCTCGGCGATGGCGACTGTAGTTGCGGTGAAGATGGCAGAGATCGGAGGAGAGAGGGGCGTGGATCTGAGATTGATGAGGCAGCGAAGGCGTCGGATGCTGGCGCAGCTCGCTGGTGGCGCAATCGATTGAGGGAGCGATCGGCGGGAACTGTCGGAGACGACTCCGACCTAAGCAACTCCAAATCGGAGCAGAGTCGGCCTGGATCCGATCACCTCTGTTCTCCTCTTTGCTGTTGCGGTGAAGAAGGCTGAGATCGGAGGAGAAACGTGGATCTGCGAGCGCCGACGAGACCGGGAGGAAGACGGCGGGGATCTGGGGCGTCGACGATGTTGCTGCAGCGAGAGAGGAGTAGACGGCGACGGCGAGGATATCTGTGATGGCCTGAGGTCGTGGCTGGTGTCGGCGGCGGAGGATGTGGACTGTGATGCCTGCGTTGCTGGTGGCGGTGGAAGGTGGGGTTGGCGACGGGAATTGTTGAAGTGGGAGATGAACAGTGCGAGTAAGGAATTCTCAGGGATTTTCGATGATGAATTGTTTTTTTTTAACAGTGTAATCTTTTCTTTTCTCCTTTTTTTTCTTTTTTCTTTTTTTTTCCTGGATCTGGTATATAGATCTAGGGTTTGGAGGAAAATTTTGAAGGGGATTGAAAACCGGTGCTCTGATACCAAAATGATGTAAAACCACCTGGATCGCAATCACCTTCAAATCGAAACCAAAATTTAAATTGAGGATAAGAAAAGATTTGGGTTTTCACCCCTTGCACGGGCTTCTCACCCTAAACTCGAGAGCAGCTGAACTCAAGAATTTAACACACAATTTGAGGAAACGTTTTAATCATTCATTCATTCATTTCAACAAGATAGCCTAGGGGGCCTTATATAGGCTTTACAAAAAGAGGACTACTGGGAAATAACCGATGTGGTACTAAACGTCCACAAAAGAACAAAAATAAAAGGAACACAAATAAAGCTAAAACATCTGCTATCAATAAAGCCTGAAACAAGTCCCATCTAAAGCCATAGAAGACCAGCGCGTCGCCTCCTGAAGTATACTCGATCGAACCTGCTCCTGGGCGGTGGCATGATGTCCTCATCACTTTGCCCCCTAGTTTTTGGGGCAAGTGCTTAATTCCTACACCAACAAAATCGGTATAGGAGTAAACCCATCTAACCGTCTTACTCTCCCTAACTTTTCCAAACTCCTCTCTAAGACCTCCTACGCTTACTCTCCCAAGTACACTTACCGAACAGATTTAGGCCTTATTTGGCACGTGGAGTTGGAGAGTTAGAGTAAAGTATTTTGAGAGATGAGAGTTGAGAAGAGCTGGGAAGAGGTTGGGTTTACTCCTATACCAACTCTTGATTGGTGTAAGAGTTAAAAGGTTTGAGAGAAAAAAGAGGGACTAAAATGCATAAATTCTTTCTAAAATGCCAACTTGCCCTTGATATGACATGCCACAATTACCTTCTAACTCTTCAAGAATTTAGGAGTTTGAAAGAGTTCGCAAGAGTTAGAAGTCTAACTCTTGTAGCCAAAGAAGGCCTTAATGTTTCTGACAAAAGCACAAACTATAAATTACACTAAGGATGCTATACTTCCTTGTATTTACTCCGGCGACTATCTTGTCTCAAACTCTCCACGTCATACGTTCAAATTCAAGTTAGTCTTCTATGCATATATAGCATGGATTCATGGAAAAATAACAATGCACCAGATTGGCAATGAAAAAAGAGATTGGTCCACGCATCTAACAGAAACTATGAGCATAGTTCACAGCAATTCAACATACAAAACTCAGTGCACCAGTTCTCATCCAAAATCTAGAAGTAACCATTTAGAATGCCCATGGAACTCTTGATGGGATTATGTGGGAGCGACTGGAGAGAAATAAGCAAACCCCAAAATGGGATTAAAAGGGACCAATAAACATGTTTGGTTAAAGAGAAATACATGCATCAAATACAGATGATGACATGGTGAGTTGATGACAGACAAAGTGTCAAGATAATCTCCCCTTTTTAATGTAAAGGTCAAACAGAACCATCTGCAATAGAACAGAATATGATGTGCACTCCTTGGTGAATTGAGTCAGAATATCCCACATAACCCTTAACCATGTGACATGGGCCTGAAGTAGATCTCTGGTTTAAACATTCCCTCTTCAATACAAACCAAAAGTAATCATCTAATCCTAGGTCTGGCATATTTTGCTCAAAAGTAAACATTCAACTTTTGCTGCAGGATAATCCTTCTTCATCCTTTGGTGGTCTGTCAATTTTCAAGGATATTAAGGCTCCTCTCATCATGTGTCAGATTGGAGAGCGTCACATATTTTCAGAGAGGGCAATCACCAGCAATTGGCTCGTTGGATGTGCTATCAGTTCTCAAGAGCGTAGGTTATGGGGAATAATGATTTCCCTCTCGAGCTAAAACATCAATGTAATGCGGATGCATTTGCCGTATATTTTGAGAGAACAACATAATTAGCCATTGGTTTGGTTAGCACCCAAAAAACAAAAAAAATCAAAATCTAAGTCCCGATGAAAACTTCACACTCGTTTAATTCCTCTACATGGACATCACTTAGTCCCCAATCTAAGGTTTTCCTATCATAGCTCAGACCCTCTTCACAAACTAAGAACCAATTTGATTTCTCTACAAACATAATTCATGACTCAAACTAAGAAACTCTGTTTCATCAAACTTAGTCAAACTGCTTTAATCAACATCTTAACAAATTAACCATGGTCTCCCCAAATCACCGAATTCAATCTGGGTTTTGTTCAGTTCCTATTTCTTTTATAATCAATTTTCAAGATAAAAATAGGGCTAAAGGTATTCGAATCTAAAACCTCTGAATTCCCAAACACATGTTCAACCTCCAATCTATACACCCAATGGCAATATAAAAAATTCAAAGTTCTACTGTTCTTGAACACTATTCTTTCAAATTCCAGAACCACCCAGAAGAATTCAGATCAACAGAACCAACAACAACAAATCAAAGCCATACCATTGTCCATACAAAATTAAGAAAAAAACAAAAACAAATGTTCAAAATTATACTGTTCTTAAACACTATTCTTTAATTTTCCGTAAAATACCCAGAAGAATTCAGATCAACAGAACCAACAACACCAACAACAAATCAAAGCCATACCATTATCCATACAAAATAAGAAAAAATAAAATAGTAAAAGGGTACCTTTGAGAACAGAACACCGGCGAGCATCAACTCGTGGATGCCCAGAAAATTCCGAAGGGGGAATAAGAGAGTAGAAGGATATAGAAAGAGTAGAGACGGCTGCAACTTTCAACAAAAGGAAAGTGAGGATTCGCGCGCTGGCTGCCCCAGAAACTTGAGACCTACAAATTTCTAAATTGAAGATGAAACGCTCGAAGGGAAGGAGAGAGAAACGACAAGTTGTGAGCCCTTCTCTCTCTCTTTCGTTTTAGCTGTTTCCGTTTTTGTTTTGTTTCACCTAATAAATGCATGAGCTCTCTCACAAATGCATGAACTCTCTCACACTCTCTCCCCCGTCGCGTTTTGGTTTTGAGAAAAAAGAGAAAATTTTATTTAATTAAGTAGTGGGGATTGGTGTCGGCAAGGAGAGTGAAGGGCGCGTGAGGTGAGAAGAACGAGACAAACGAGAGAGAAATTTAGGAGTTTTTTTTTTTTTCTTTCTTTTTGAGTTTTATTTTGCCGGAAAAATCGGAGAGTAATGGCGGCCGGTGCCGCAGATTCTGACAGAAGAAAAAACTTAAACTTGGCGCATGTGAGAAAAATTGGGTGGATGTTTTTCTCTCTGTTTTCTTTTCTCATGTTGAGAGGGGAAAAAAAAATTTAGCTTGAAAAGAATTGATGCTCAAACCCAAAGTAAACTGCTCAGTTTAGGTTCATGCCAAACTTGATAGCCTGATCTGATCTTCAAGCATAGATTTCAGTTCGGATCTAAAATTCTAGACTCGAGTCACATTCGAGTCGAATTCAGCTATAGAAAACAGGTCTGAAAATAGAACTCATAAAGGTGATCTAAAGAGAAAGTTCCAAGCCAAATCTAGATCTGATTTTCTATTTTAATTTATTTTTTTCCTTTTAGAGTTTGGGTTGGATTTGGGTCCAATCTGTACATGTCGGATTTACATTTAGATTCCTCTGAGACAATGTCTTACTGTGTTTTGGATTTTAACTATAAATATGACATGATTGCAATTCTGGTTAGAGTGAAATAAGAGGAGTGGCTTCATATTGGCAATTGGACTGGACTGCATCAAATCGGGTCAACACGGCTATAATTGGCCCATACCCAACAACAACAGCAAAGCCATTTGTCCCAAGTATTTAAGGTAGGCTACATGAACCGAAAGAGAATTACGCCCGATTGGACACATGGATCAGCTTTCTCTACTCATTCCTATAGAGCAATATGCCTTCACTAACACCTTTAGCATCAATATCTTGTCGTATTATCTCCATTCATGTTTTCTTCGGTCTCCTCTACGCTCTTTTAACTTGTCTTAATTTGATACGCTCTACTTGTCAGACTAGCGCATCTGTAAGTCTACGTCGTACATGATCAAACCATCGTAGGCGGTTTTCTCTCATCTTCTCTTTTATAGAGGTTACGCCTATCTTAGTACGAATATCCTCAATTCTCACTTTTTCTCTCCTCGTATTACCACACATCCAACGAAGCATGTACATCTCCGCTACACTCATCTTCTGGGTATGATATCTCTTTATAACCTAACATTCTGTACCATATAACAAAACTGACCTAATAGCAGTCTGATAAAACTTTCTCTTCAGCCATAACAGAATATTACGATCATATAAAACTCATGTTGCGCTCCTCCATTTCAACCAGCCGGCTTGTTGACATCACTATTGATCTACCCATCCTTTTGGATAATAGAACTCAGGTACTTAAAATGACCGCTCATCGGTATTTCTTGACCATCTAGTGTCACAATACTATAATTTCGGATTCCCTATTTACTGAATTTACACTCCTTACCCTCTGTTTTGCCCCTACTTAATCTAAAACCTCGAGATTCTAGAGTTTGCCTCCATAACTCCAATTCTGCATTTACCCAAGCTCTCGTTTCATCGACTAGGATAATATCATCAGCAAACAGCATATACCACGGTATCTTATCATGAATAGCTCTAGTAAGCTCATCCATCACTGTGGCAAATAAGAATGGATTCAATGCAGATCCTTGATACAATCTGATTGTGATAAAAAAATTACTTGTTATGTCTCCACAAATTCTGACATTTTCTACTACTTCATCGTACACGCCACTGATTATGTCAATATATTTGATAGGGGTTCCCTTTTTCATCAATGTCCACCATAATATCTCTCTTGACATCTTATCATAAGCTTTTTCTATATCAATAAAGACCATATGTAAATTTCTCTTCCTCTCTCGAAAACGCTCCTGACGAAGCAAATGAATAGCCTTTGTCGTCGATCGCCCCAGCATGAACTCAAACTGCTTCTGTGATAATTTAACATTCTACTTTAACTTGTATTCAATTATCCTTTCCCAAAGTTTCATGGTATGACGCATGAGTTTTATTTCATAATAGTTGAACAGCTCTGGATATCACTCTTGTTATTATAGTGAGGTACTAGGGTTCTCTTCCTCTACTAATTTGGCATCTTTTTAATTAGTCAGATCTTGTTAAAGAGGTTTGTCAGTGATCTCACGCCCATCTCTCCTAAGCGTCTCCATACCTCAATAGGAATTCCATCCGGGCCAACAACTTTCCTTGACTTCATCCTCTTCAAGGCCTCTTTAACTTCAGATTCGCTAATTCTGCGCATTTAATTACAGTTCATATATTGACACTGAATGGTAAGGTCATCCAAATCTTGAGTGGAACTACCACTGAATAATTTGTCAAAATACTCTCTCCATCCTTTTTTGATTTCTTCATCTCGAATTAAAACCTTCTGATCCTCATTTTTGACACACTTCACAGCACATAAGTCTCTAGTCTTTCTCTCCCTTATTCGAGCAATTATATATATATCCTTTTCAACCTCTTCGGCGTCCAACTTCTCATACACTTCTTTTTACACTTTAATTTTTGTATTCTGAACATCTTTCTTAGCTCCTTCTTGGTTACCTTATCCCTCTTAAAACGTACTCCACGCAATTTTTCTTTAAATATCTGTAAGAGTTTCGTTTGATGTTAATGACAGCTTTTACCTCTTCATTCCACCATGATGTATTTGAAATAAATGAGTCGATACTGCAAACTTATACTCAGTCGGGACAAGTTAATTTCAAATCCGCATCCACTTATTTAATAAACGAGTGAGGCAGGTTAATCTGTTTATGACCTAAATTCTCATATGTTTGAATGTTCAACATAAACCAGCATAGGAAATGCCAGATTTAAGTTGAATAAATTTAGTCAAATTCAAAAATTGTTACTCTTACTCCAAGAATAGAGTCGTAATTTGTCAGCATTTATTTATTTTTATTTAAACAAGTTAAAATTTTCGTTCGAGCTCTGTAGGTTAACCGAGTAAATAAGCTCAACCGAGCATTTAAGGGGTCACAACCGTGCCAAGCTCAAGTCAAACCCAATGAAAGACTATGAAAATATTAGTCAAAACATGAAGAAATACAACATGCACGCACTATGCTCTTTGTCGAACTCTCATAAAGCCACCCTTGAGTTAATTTAAGTCGAGAGCAAGTGTTACCGTAATACAATAATAAAATTTCTTTGTAATTAATGAGAAATTAAGCTATTCAAGTTTTGAGAGCAAGCGTAGCCGTAACACAACGATGAAATATCTTTGCAATTAATGAGAAGTCGGCTGTTCAAACCTTGCCATAATTTAAAAAAAATGAGAGAAACGTTGCGTTTTGACTGGTGGATCCAAATCGGCGTTTGTGACGTGGTTGTTGAGTGAGTGAGTGAGTGAGACTGCTTGCAGCCCGGGGAAAACGCGTGGACTGCGAGGGCACCACGCGTCCTGAACGATGACATACAACGGTCAGATTGTTCAAACACTGCAACGGTCAGATTTTCAAAAACAACAACGAATCATACTTGCACTGGATCAAGACGTCACCCAGGCCCAAAACCAAGCCCATGTGCCGCCCAGCTTGGTCCACAGGTACAGCTGGTCAGTGTTCATGTGATGGCATCATTTCCTTTTAATAATGCAGAGTGAGTGCAGTGGTGTTGATTGCTGATTTGTGCAGGCTTTTGGCCATGGCCCTCACCTCCAGCTGCTTCGATTATTTTATGTTTGCAATCCTTTTTTCAATGAGAGGTTAACAAGCTTGATCTGTCAATCTTTGCTGGGAAAAAGCAGCCAAGAGTTCAAGACAATGCCAGTGCAAGACGCTATCTTTAATTGGTTACTTTTGATTAAAGTAATGAGATTTTTGTTTAGTCATTAGAGGCTCCGAAGACTAAATCTAGAGATCAGCAAGAGGATCATGCTTGTTGGACAACAAGATCTGACTTTTGTTTTATATTTTTGTCAGTGTCAATGTGTTGTTGAGCAACACTCAATTTCTTAATTTATGTGTTTTGTGAAAGGAAAAACAAAAAAACAAAAAAAAAAAAACTGTGTTTTCGTTTGTCTTTAGTCAGTTGGGATTATAATTTTGAGGTACGCAGAACTTCTGCTTCCAAATGTCACAGGAAATGCCTCATGTATTAATTATTAATTGGCAAGCGACATTACCAACAAAAGCTGAGAGCCAAAATTTGCAAATTGATATTAATACCAACAAAAAATTACAGACAAACTTCAACGAACTGGCTTATTTTTCTGATCCAAAGAATCGGTGTGCAAATAAGCTCACGGTGCCAAGAGACTCGGGCTCGAGATTGGCCGAAGAAAATATCATTCGGGCTCGTTTATATATTATTATTTTTATTTTTAAAATATAAATACCCACTATAAATATATTTTATCATTGTACTACAATGACACTTATTATTTATTTATTGATTAGCAAAAAAAATTAAAATAAAACTTGTTTTATTTATAAACGGGAAGACCTAATATATAAACTTAAGCTCGATTAAATTAGTGAATGAACATGAACATTGCAAGGCTCGACTCGCCTCAGTACTAGACTAAATTGAAGAGCCTTGATAAGTACAAGTGGCTCTCACAGTCTTACTTCATTGCGTGTATGTTTCCTAATTTGCTTATATTTAAAATTATAAATTTTTAATAATTTGACTAATATAAAACTCATATTTCTCATTTGTTATGCCCAAATAGCTTTAATAAAATATCTCTTTCAAAACATACGACCGAATAGGAAAATTTTGGAGCTATTCATGTTTCGTAAACCCTAATAATTGAGAATGCTCGAGACTCAATCTCTTTAAATGCTGACTCGAATTCGTTTATTTATTAAAATGTAAATAAAATTTGAATAACCCATACTCCAAGCGTCTTGCTAAAAAAAATGCCCTGAATGTGTTAAAAGGCACTAAATGTCCCTTTAGCATTTAATTTTGTATCTTTCCAATGAAGAAAATAATCAATTTTCCCCTCTAGCTTTTCTTATCCATTTGTTGACCACAATTAATGCCCGAAATCTGACCTATTAATATTTTTGAGAAACACAATTAATGCTAGCTGCCTCTAACCTAAACAAATACACTTTCCCATCACTAATTATTAAAGTTAAATCTCCCGTTCTACAACTGTGAGGATTGAACTTGAGACCTCTTTTTTAAAAGTTAAAAGTGTTATCAGTGAGCCAAACCGCTAGTACCGAATCTGACCTATTATGCTCCCTAAAAGTACATTTAATAACAAGCAAAAAAGGGCTGTGGCCGAATAATTTGATTTACACATTTATAATTTTCAAGCTTGTGAAAATTGACAGCAATTAATTTGTTTTAAAATTGAAAGAAAGAGAAGGGGAAATGCATATTATCTTGTACAATTTTCTTTCACATAATCAACCTAGTTAGTGTAAATAATTTTTTTATAAAAGAGTTAAATTAAAAAATATTTCCCCAAGTCTTGAAAATGTTCGTAAGAATCAGACATAGTTTCGGGGGATGAAACGCAGTCTTTAAAATTTTCTATCATTTTTTGGTGATTTACCAAACTGAATTTAAGTTAATCTTAATTATGGTTCTTAATTGAATCCATACTTAAATTATATTAAAAAGAATAAATGTGACGCCAAATCTGAATTCCTGCGGTTAAACAAATGCTACCCGTAGGTTGGAGGAGCAGGGCAGCGAAATTAATTTGTTTGGTACCTGTGTAGGCTAACTTTTTATTATTGCTTTCAAGCTTAATTTCCAAAGGAGAGTCAATTTTAATTAGGACAAAGTTGGCATTTTTAAAAAGTACTTATTTCGGTTTTGATAATTAAAATAGGCTTAAAGCACCACATTAATTGTTTTTTTAAGTAGTGTCATTAAGGCACTAATTAGCGGGACTCATATTCTAAACTCATTTAAATTATTAATAGACTTGCAGGAGCAACTCTAAGACGTGTTTGTTTTCCGGAAGAGAGAGAGAGGAGGCGGGAAGAGAGAAGAGGGGAAGAAAAGAGAGATTGAAGAGGGGATCCCCGCTTCTTGATATTTAGATTTTGTTTGGGGAATTTTATTTTATTTTATTCTTTTTTTAAGGTTTGGGTAAGGGAGGCGGGTTTAGTTCATGTGTGTGAGTTACACACACATATTATAAAGAAGACCAATCTCGCATTGAAATGAGAGATTGACCCTCTTATAATATTATAAAAATTCAAACACTTTAATGTTTTGTACTCCTGAAACTTGACATCTTATCTATGTGTCAATGCGAAATTGATCGTCAGTATGTGTGTGGCTCCAACAAACGAACCATTAAGGAGCGGGAGAATCAAAAAAATTTATTTAAAAAAAATTTATGAAAGAAAGTGTGACAGCAAGAGTTCGAAGATGAGAATGACTCCTTCCTAGTGCTCATCAATTATTTTGCTGATTTTTTGAGAGGAGGAAGTTTTTCTCCTCTTCTGTCACCGAGGATGCCATACCGAAGGAAGACGACTTCTTTCTCAGGGAACGACCGGCAAAGGGAGAGGAGGAGGCCTCTCTTCCTCATCTCGCCCCACTCTCTCTCTCTCTAACAAATGCTGCAAAACAAGCACGCTCAACTTGCCGTTCATTTTACAATAATATATTTAAAAAAAAATCAGGATACTTTTGTTTGTTTTTGTACCCGAGAAGAGGCCAAAATTTTCATAATCCCAATGCTGAATCCTAAGTCACAATCCGAGATTTTAACTTATCCCAACCTTTCAACTCTTAAATATGTTTCTTTGTTTGGGGTCTGTTTAGTTGTCGTAACTGGCCGTAATTCGTAGTTGTAATTGGTAAAGTCTTTTACAATTGTAAATGAGTTACATGTATGCAAATTTTACGGTGTTTGGTTGATAATATAAAATTGTAAAGTGGGAAAGTGTTTTGTACTTCACGGTGTTTGGTTGTCGTAATGTATAAGTCGTAAGTGAAAAAGTTGACCACAAAATTAACTATTTGGTAATTTTAAAAGTTTTCATACTGCAAATAAATACTAAAAAAAGTTAAATATTAAAAAATTTTAATATTAATATAAAAAATAATATAAATTTGTATGACCACAAAATTAACTGTAATTAAGCTGTAAGTGAGTGATAACTGGGTTGCAAGTGAGTGTTAGTTGAGTTACGTAAGTTTTATACGAATTACGGTCCAAACAAACGTCGTAGTTGTAACTGGGTAGTAAGTTATTTACGAATTACGGAGTTTTACGCGAAACAAACGGCCCCTTGATTTCTTTTTTTTTTTTCTCCGCGGTTTTGAAAAGCCCGTAGGCTATTTTTGTTTCACTTGAGAATATTCTGATATTCGTGTTGTTTGGCTTGATGAATTGTTTCATACTCCCACTCGTGTGCATATGTCTTCATTATATATGTCTACGTTCTTCAAAAACACTTTATTGTATTTCTTATGTAAACTTTTCTCTGGCAAATTATGTCTACTTATTAAATAAATAATAATAATTTATTTTTATTGTAAGAATTCGCTATACATAAATAGGAATCAGCTAGAGTTGCAACGGAGTGCAAGTTTTGTGAATAAATATAACGCTGGGTTTGGGTTTGTATTCGAGTTCAGGTTTGGGTAAGGATAGGAGGAGAGATTTTTTTTTTTTTTTTTTGGTTTTGTTTATAGAAATAAATAGGAAGAAACTGATGGATAATGTTCAGACTAAAGATGAAGATAGGTCTAAGGTAGAATATTGGCATAAAATTGGCACAAGGGTTTAGCCTACATTTAAGACTTCGAATTTAGGATGTGCAAATGTTGCGCATGAAAACTACAAGCAGTTTCATAGAGGATATTAGTGCTATTTATGAATGCGTGTTAGTCGTTTCATCCTCACTCATGAAAGTCTTTCCCTGCTAGCAAGGGTTTCTTTTCTCTCATTAAAAGCTATGATGACGTAAGCCTACAACTTTTTCTTTTGTGTATGCGCGTGTGCCTATATATATGCGAAAATTTTGCACAAAATTCTGTGCGAAAAGGCGAATGGGTTGTTTGATCAAATTAGGATTTCCCGCCTAATTTGATCCAGCGACCCAGGTCCCTTTTTGCACATAATTCTGTGCGAAATTTCCGCACATAAATTCTCCTATATATATACATATATTTTTTGAAAGGTGCTATGAGAGAGAGAGACTTGCGTCTTTTCAGAAGGATTCAAATTCGGATCCTTCTCACTCAAATTCAACCCTCCAACAATCGAATACAAGATTAATTCCTTTAAAGTTGATCTATATTATTTCAAGTATTTATAAACCAAAAATCAAGTGTTTTGAATACTTTTGCCCATCCATAAAGCGGCGTAAAATGGACGGCTGACAGTAGTGAGTTGGTTAGATCTGTCTTTAGACATACAAATTCTCGTTCCGACCATTTGATTATAATCTAAACATTTAAAAACCCCTAAAAATCAATTTCTTCTGGGTTCCAAATGTTCTACGCCGTTAACCTAACCAACTTACAATTTAGGCCGTATGGTTTTCCCCTACTTGATGGATGAGTAAAAATTAGTCAAAATATTTATTTTTTAGTTATAATACTTGAAATAATATAAATCAACTTCAACGGAGTGGATCTTGTATTCGAATGTCAGATATTGGTATTTGAGTGGAAAGTCCTTCCGGAGAGAGAATTGCGTCATTCCGGAAGGACTCGGGCCGAATCCTTCCCATTCAAATACTAACATTCGACATTCGAATACAAGATTCACTCCGTTGAAATTGATCTATATTATTTCAAGTATGTATAAACCAAAAATCAAGTGTTTTAAATATTTTTTACCCATCCATCAAGTAGGGAAAAAGGGGACGGGCTAAATAGTGAGTTGGCTAGTTTAACGGTGTATAACATTTAAAACATAACAAAAATTGGTTTGTACGGGTTTTTTAATGTTTAGATCGTAATCAAATGGCTAGATTGAGAATTTGTATGTCTAAAAATATAGATCTAGCTCACTTACTACTTTTGGCTATCCATTTTGCGCCGCTTGATGGATGGGCAAAAATTATTCAAAACACTCGATTTTTGATTTATGAATACTTAAAATAATATAGATCAACTTCAACAGAGTGGATCTTGTATTCGAATATCGGAAGGTTTATTTGAGTTGGAAGGATTCGAACTCCTTTTTGAAGGATGCAAGTCTATCTCACTCACTCTGTATGTTTAACACTCCAGAAATGACCCTATAAGAATTATTTTCAAATATGAGAACTACACGGTGAGTTATCTTATAAATGATTCGAAATGTTCATCATAATCTACGCACTCAAATCTGATTGGCAATAAAAAATCACATGGTTTAATGTCTTTTTAATTTTTCCCAAACAGTAAGTGGCAACATAAAATATGTTATATTAGCCTAGAAAGAGATGTCAGGTTGATGTATCGACAACCAACAATATTTCTTCTCTTCTTCGTTCAACTCCATAATCTCTTACAAGAAAAGAAATGTCAAACCGCCTAAACGAAGCTCTATACGTGCAGCAAGTCAACCGAGAAAAATAAAAAAGTATTTCTTTGCACCTGACACAAAAAAAAAAGTCCAAAAGTTGGTTACCGACAATCAATTCACAAGCACGAGATTGCGGCTGATTTACAATCAAAGGTTCTAAGTTTCAACTCATCGTAATCTTTGAAACCTTTAACATATTCTCTTCGTTTGACTTGATGAATAGTCAAAAAAAAAACTTACAATGTTCTACTGAGAAAGATCCAAGTCCAAGGTTACTCCTCGTTATTCATAAAACATACTGGTTTACAGTAGGACACTGTGAACACTTAATACAGCTGAATAAGAACTAGGGTTTTACAACTGACCCAAGGACTACAGTACACAGTAGTTTATATAGGATAAATAACCAAGCAGATGCGCGATTAACTTTTTTGCAACAAATTTCCAGCCTTAATATGACCAAACCCAGATAATAACATACTGAAATTGAAAGGAAATCTCATGCAATCTAATCTAAAACACTCCACTAGATAGAGTTCAACACACAAGCACGCAGTATTATGTCATCGAAAAGTCATTTCTTCTTGGCGATGAATAGTCCCCACCTCTGCTCGCCCATCGAACTTCTTTTCAGCTTCGATTTCCAACCATTGACGATTTCATCATAATCTTCCTGAAAGGCAGTTAAATTTCATGGGAAATGAGAAGACAAGAAACAGTAGAAAGTAGAAAATTATAATGATAGAAGTGTACACACCAGTGAGAAATCTGCAATGAATGCATCCTTCTCCTTCTCAACTGTATCCAACTCTCTCTGCAGAACCATTAGGAACTGCGACAAAAATTTATGAGAACAGTTGGGGCTTATATAATTAATTACCATGTTGCACACAATTGGATAAGTTCTAAGTTAGAACCTGATCTGTTCGGTCTTCTGCAATAACCTCACGAAACCCAGCATCTTTAAGCATCTGCATGACAAAAGTTCGTCGAGTGAGGAGAAAGTTCTCCATTATATTGGGAACTACAAAAATTGGATGAAAGATATGTCAAGAAAATGATGCTTCAAGTCAAAAGTTCGCAAGGGCAGCTACCTGGCCGTAAGCCTCTACATCATGGAGATCATAACCCCTTTGTTTGATGTACTCTGCAAATTCTTCGGATGGTTTTCCAGACCTCCTGCAGTAATCACTAATGAGAACTCTTCCTCCTGGCTTCAACCACTCAAAGAAGTCTCTGAATAGCGCAGGTTTATCCTGAATATTTAAGATGGTCAGAGAAAACAAGCTGAAACAAAGAAGCCGGTTACATTCAAATTCAACGACAAGAAATTGAATCTATGATTGAATCCTGCAGGATACCGTAACACACTATATAGCTTCGAATTTTATATGAAACTTTATACATGATTCTTGAAAATTTATGCTAGTAGGCTAAACCACAAGATGAAGAGCTATAGTGAAACAATGGAACTGCTTCAAAATCCCAACGACCTTAATATAATAAAAAATTTAGAATTTTCTAATTTTGAGTTTGTGATCAGCCAGTTATAAAATAGTTTTAAATGATCTGAACAACGAATATAAACTTGTTGAAACAAATTGTAAAAGAACAAAAGATCTCTGCACAAGAAAACCTAAATACTCACTGAACCTTTCTCCATGCTTCTTTTATATGTAAAACAGTCATTGCATCTAATTACAGTTCAAAACTTGACCATTTACATAACTTTTCGACTCATTCATTAATGTATGCCCGCCTTCCCATCATCAAAACCTAGTTACAGTGCCTGTTATCTTTAATGACATGTTGACACCGAGCAGATTCTGTTCTGAACTTCTACAACAGCTGCCTAATGCTGAAACAGCACTGAAGTTACCATGACCATGGCATAGCAGCTAGAGGTCAAACTGCTATATCTGGCCATTGGCAGCAACATTTAGAAAATCCGAAAATAAATGGCTGAGTTGCTGAGAGGTCAGGGGGAAAATGCGTGATATGCAGCAAATTTCAATACTTTTCCATAGGCGAAACAGTTGTCCAGTAACATTAATCCTTCATATCTTGTAAAGGCCCCCTAAGTAATAGTCTAATAGCAAGACTTCTACTCAATGTTAAAGTTTAAGGTGGATCTTAACAAATGCTACTTAACCAAAGGTCACTGTTCTCTTTCCTTTTTTATTTTCTTGTCTTTTTCTTTCTTGGGAGGGGACTACGCTCATTCAAGAAAGAAAATTATCACTGCTAAGTTACACCCACCTTTCAAATATTTCCCCTCTTGGTTTCTCAGCCATTACAGAAACTTGTGGCCCCGGCTCGCTAGTTATTACAGTTTCCTTTGGCCTTTTCCCAGTGTATCTTAGGTTTCTAGCCCAAACACTCAACTTTAGCTGCCTTTTTTCAGTGTTCATGTGTAACATATTCTGTTACCTAATTGAGGGATACAAACTGCCCAATCCTCTTTTTCTTGACAATCTACACTTCAAAGCCATGTATGTGATCAACCAATACTGCAAAAAATCTCTCCACTATGTATGCCACAATCTACTCTGTTAGACAGTCTTTATCTATCTCTACTTTTCTCAAAACAGATTTGAAGAACTATATATTTTTGACCTTGTACAGTTGATATTAATCAATATTGAAGGTTTTATGATTACTTGTCCCCACAAAAGTTGCATTACATATATTTTGATTCTGCACTACTTGGTAAGTCCCTTATCTTCTTTTGCCACCATAAGCAACCCAAATTACCATAAAAAGGAAAACCTAAATTGCTTTTCTATGATCATGATTCAATTATAACTAATCTAATCTAACCTCAGAAAGACCATATATTGACATGATTTTTTGCAAGATTTGCTCGGCATCATACCATCATGAAAACTAGTCAAAAAAGAAAAGGTTATACATGAAATTTTGTAAATTCAAAAGAAAAATTCACATGTATGATTTCTAAAATCATTATACAAATTCTGTTGACACTTTGATGAAACAAATATGAAATAACCTAAAGATTGATTAAGTAGGGATAGCTGTAATTTTGTGTGCATGCATGTCTTTATATGTTTGTTGGAATGTGCAATGATATGGATAGATAACAGCATATCAACTAGCAAACATAATTACTCGAAGATAGGACAACAATGAAGCAAGTTTTAAGAGACTAACAAGCAAAAAGGCCCAAAAGGGGTGTACCTGTATGTGAAGGATGGTGTCACGACTGTAGATCACATCGAATGTGTGTCTGGATAAATTTTCTTGGTACAGTCAGCAACTTCAAATTCCACTGAGCATTTGCGTCCAATAGCCCGTTCAAGTGCAAAGGAAACCATATTTATCGAAAGATCAATCCCAATCACATCAACATCAAAGTTTTCTGCCATATAGAAGTCGCCGCCACCAATGCCACATCCAACATCAAGAACTTTCTGCCCCGGCTGAAGTTCAAGTTTCGCCACAAATTCCTTTGTAGTTTCTAATCCACCAAAAACTACACTCAGAATGGTTGATGATGGAAATGAAATGGAAAAGGAGCTTGAAATCAAAAGGTAATACTAAAAAGGGATTTGCGTTCAGCATAAGAAAAATGCATATATAAAAACTATTTCTTACATTACCTGAGGGATTTTTCAGTAGTATATCCAGTTAATGCTTTGCAAATTTCTGCTCCTTCTCTAATAGTTTATCTTTTTTAACATTTTAAAATGTCTGACAATTACTAAACACAGAAATCTTAAACTTTAATTTTTCCATCAACATTTGAGTTATCCCATATGAAACTAGGTAAGAACTGTCCAAGATAACACCACCATTTTGGCCCAAGAAAGGGGGGAAATGTTTGAGGTAACCAACAAAAAACTTGTAATCTACACTCAAATTGAAAATGATTACAACTTCTGCATAGACCTATATACACATACATGTAAGTTTATTGAATCTAAACAAAACTTCTAGCACCCAACAAGTAACAACGTGATTAACCTAGGATTTAGATATGTAAGGTTCTTTTACTGCTTCGCATATTGCCAGAAGGGGAAAAAATGGGGAAAGGTTGGTGCAAATAGTAGGTTTTGTAAGAGAGCTGTCAGGATCTGAAAGATAAGAAAAGAAGGAAAGACAGTAATGTGCAAGTGAGGGAGAGAAGAGAGAACCATTTTTTCTGACAAATTCAGCCTTTATAAAAGCTACTACACTATAGAAAGACGAGTATCCATAACTGATTCCTAATAAAGAAAATCAATTGAAGACCATTTCGTATCCACAACTTGATCAAAATAACTCAATAGAAAACCAAAATGTTAACACTCCTAGGATTTCATAACTAATGTAATACAGTATAAGCCCTCCAATTAATTGAAAACCGAAATAAAGATGACTAAGCATTTTATATAATCAAATTGTTACTATTGTTTGCATTGCATCCGGATAACTTAAAAGTTAAAAATGCAACATGGAGGCTCAGTTGCATTTCTCTTATTAGCTTAACCCTGGTAAACAATATGATAATCTAATCACAAGAAATGTAGGGAAAATATCACAAGAGATATAGGGAAAACATATGTAATACAACCTTCAAGTTGAGAAAGGTGCAGGAGACTAATTTGCACATAAATATTATTAGAAATCACAAGGTTTGGTATTGCAACTGATACAATTGTTCCAAATCCAACACATTGATTGTAAAGCCAATTTAAAAATAACTTGCCAAAGTCCTTTTTACTAGATAATAGCAAAATAAATGCATTACAAAAATAAAAATATGGGTTATTAGCAAGCAAAATGCACACAACATAAGCCTTATTTTTTCAAGTAAAATGTAAACTTAAATAGGTAATACTCATACCAAGTCCTCCAGTGCTCACAAAACCTTCTCCGAAAACATGTTCATAGCGTAATATTCCATTGGTCTTATATTGTAGTATTGTACATTGTCCAGAAAACGTTGAAAATCCCTGTCACCATCTGATTTGACCTTCTGCCACATCCAGCAAATCTGCATGATTTGAAAAGGGGAGGACATTATTGTAGACATGGACAGAGCGCGCGCGCGCAGGAGGGGGGGAAGAGAGGGGGGGGGGGGAGAGAGGGGGAGAGAGAGAGAGAGAGGGAGAGAGAGAGAGAACCTGGTTCTGATTTTTCTTGTTCCTCACATAAGCTCCAATGCACTTGCAAGTAACTAGTGAGAGTTCAAAGGAATTCCCATGGCCATCATTGGTGTGGCATTCCTTGAATAACTGCAATATGGGAAAAAAGAGTAGACGAATGAGAAATTTGGAGGAGAAAAAGGTTGAAATTGTTAACGACTGTAGTAACATTAACAAAGCGACAAAATCATCTTAACGGAGCAACTAATTTATTCTGGCCCGTAATAAAAGTAGCCAACCTTCTCCTATAGTCTATTTTATTTTCTATTTAATTAATATAGAGGAAGTTTACAATTCTAGTACCTAGGAAACTGGTGTAAAGGGAAAATAGAGAAAAGGGTACTAGCTGATGAAGCAAATTTAAGGAAAGCATACTTTAAAGGTGACATAGAGATAGGTGAATAAATAGACCATAGGAGGAACGTTTACAATGTCTGATGAACAAAAATAACATATTATAATTATAAAGTAAGATAATTTAACAAAATCTAGGAAACATGAATAGATTTGAAGAAGAAAATTTGAGAAGAAGAAAGAGTCACGGGTTGTGAGAAATAAGGAAAATAAACAGCACTTGGAAAAGCATGAATAGTCAGAACACCAGCATAAAAATTGTTGGCAAATTGTTAATGAACCAGATCTGCAACCAGCTAAGCCACAAATAGAAATTCAGGGTCAGACCAGCTAGCATGAACCCCGGAGCAGGCTGAACACCTGGAAGTTACCTTTTTTTCCTTTTAAACAATACCAGGACTACTGTAATTAATACCCAATATGTACAGATATTATTATATAGCAAGATTATAGACCAAAAAGAAACATGATAAATAAAAACCTTCTTAAGATATTCCCTCCTACATATTATCTCTTGATCTGCTCATCCAGTAGAATGACGTATCTTGATTGGTAATGTCTATCAAGATGATGACAATTCCCCGCATGATCTTCCTCCTTTGAGGCATAGCCCTTCTTGCCAAAACGCCTGCTCCTCTGTTAGCTTTCCACCAAACATGATGGATGTTCCACGGTTTAGCATGTTAAGAATTGCTGGGTTTTCTCTAACAAATTAATAACCCTGTTGCTTTGTTCTAGCAATCAGATCATTTGCCTTCCCTTTTCCCATTCCCACCTCCCTAAAGGTTCCTTTTTTTCACTTCTTTACTATATCAAGATGATTTCTAAAAAACAACTTTATAAAGATTGATCATTCTAAAAGATGGCATAAGCTTGCTTTATTTAGTTGTCTTGTTCAGGAGTAGCAGGTATGATAATATGAAAAAAGTTCATTAGTTCGGCATTCCGCAATAGTTCAGCCGCGAAGAAAAACGAAATAAAATAGGTACCAGAAACTGTAATTGTAATTTTAAAAAATGAAGGAATGTAGAGATGTAATTTAGCCAATATCGGTTGTAACACCCGACTTACATAAATCCGTTTATAGCTTAAGTGATTTTCATTTAACCGGTGTATCAATCATGTTTAAATGTAATCCAAAATTTTAGAAAATACTATAAATATATGTATATATATATATATATGCATCAGTATCCTCTTTGGTACATTTTAAATACTAGGTATTTGGTACATATTTAATAAGGGTATAATACTTGAGAGTACTAATACCTAATAATAATATCTATACCTAAATACATTATACATTATTTTCTAAAATAATAATAAGTCTTTGGTGAGGTGTTGGCAGCTTAAGAGCAAGAGGTAAGGAGGGGGACTAGCTAAGAGATCTTGGAATCACAGCCAGAAGAAGAAGAAGAAGTAATTTTGGGGAAAGAAAAGAGTTTAGTTTTTTGGGAAGGATCTATTTCTAATTTTATGGATTTAAAAGCTTTCCTATTTTGCTAAATTTTTGACACCTCATGTTACAACTTCCAAGATCTCTTAGCTAGTCCCCACCTCATTACCTCTTGCTCTTAAGCTGCCAACACCTCACCAAAGACTTATTATTATTTTAGAAAATAATGTATAATGTATTTAGGTATAGATATTATTATTAGGTATTAGTACTCTCAAGTATTATACCCTTATTAAATATGTGCCAAATACCTAGTATTTAAAATGTACCAAAGAGGACACTGATGCATATATATATATACATATATTTATAGTACATAAAGAGAGAACAAGCAAAATATCATATATTTCAGGGATCTCAAATACTTAAAATTTTATGGTCTAATAGCAATCTACCTAGTGCTCCCACTAACAATCATGTAGTGTGCATACAACCCTAAAATTAGTCCATCTTTAATCTAAACATTTGCTCTGATACCAACTGTAACGGTCCCAGTAAATTCTTATAATATTGAACTAATCCAATAATATTTCTTCGAAATATCGGCAGCACCTCCCCTAAAATATAGACCATACCATACTACACCACAACAGATAATGTCCACAATGGACACAACACTTCCAATAAAACATTTCGGCACAATTTGCCTACTTATCAACATAATTAAAATAACATCTCCTTACATAATCTTGCATTCATCCATCAACATCAAAAGAGTTACAATGTCCTTTCCCACAATACATCATACTTACCATAACATTTTCCAAGTCTTTCCATACATGAAATTAAGGTTACCTGCCAAGTTTATATTCAAATAGCCACACATAGAGTTATACTTACATTTCCAACACCCAAAATCCCCTTCCATACATCACGGTCCCACATATAGATACAATAAGCAGTTGCAAAAGTAAACAAAATATGAAGTAGATACAAGTATGACATGAGAGGGGTCGATCACTTCATATCCAAAAGATTTTAGAACCTACATTGGCTTCTTACCCTTGTCCAAACCTGAAATTTACAACATGAATAAAGACATGAGCTTGAAAGCTCAGTGAGTAAACCATCTAAAATCTACTAATCTATTTCCATATGTCAATTGGGTTTAAGTTGGTCTAGAAGTTTATTGAATTGGTTTCCACTGTGTTATTACATACCCCATTGTTAAGTTAGATGTCTCAACTACCATGAAAAAAATTTAATAAAGTTTATCCCTATCACACTTTAGCATATAATAGGAATAAATATAGTTGTCACCGTCTTCCCCCTTCTGCCGGCTCCCGCTCGGCCCCTTCCTCCAAGTAATATATATATTATATGCATACAATACAGTATTGTAACACCCGACTTAAATAAATCCGGTTTATAGCTTAAGTGATTTTCATTTAACCGGTGTATCAATCATGTTTAAATATAATCCAAAATTTTAGAAAATACTATAAATATATGTATATATATATATGCATCAGTGTCCTCTTTGGTACATTTTAAATACTAGGTATTTGGTACATATTTAATAAGGGTATAATACTTGAGAGTACTAATACCTAATAATAATATCTATACCTAAATACATTATACATTATTTTCTAAAATAATAATAAGTCTTTGGTGAGGTGTTGGCAGCTTAAGAGCAAGAGGTAATGAGGTGGGGACTAGCTAAGAGATCTTGGAAGTTGTAACATGAGGTGTCAAAAATTTAGCAAAACAGGAAAGCTTTTAAATCCATAAAATTAGAAATAGATTCTTCCCAAAAAAACAACTAAACTCTTTTCTTTTTCCCCAAAATTACTTCTTCTTCTTTCTTCTGGCTGTGAACGAAGACCCCCCACATCCACATCCCTCTCCCTCTTTGATTCCAAATCTCTCTCTCTCTCACCCCCGCCCCTTCGCCTTCCACCCCAGACGCGCAGCAGGAGGCTGCGGCCAGGGCGGCGCGGGCACGCGGGGCGAGCGGCGCCGGAGGAGGCTGCGGTCGACGCTGGGGGAGGGGGGGGCGCGCGAGCAAGAGCGGCCCCGCAGCGAGCGCGCGACCAGGTGGCAGCGAGCGCGCGGCCCAGGCGGCAGCGACGCGCGAAGGAGAAGAGGAGGGAGTTTTTTCGGGGTGAGATTCGGGAAATCCGCGGTCGGATTCGGGTTTCTTCGAACAAAATTGGGGAAAAACAGAATACTATTGGAGGTAAAACCCTAGAAATTGTCCTAAATAAAGTTATTTTTTTATCATTGTTTAATTTAGGATTTTATTAACTTTAGGGCTTGGTTCGGCGGGCAAAACAGGTGGAGTTCTTCACATAGGCGTTCGTCAAGCAAGTGAGTAAACCCAATTTTAACTAAATTAAACTTTTGAAGTTGCTAGGCTTGAATAAAGAAATGTTTGGGTAAATTAAAATTCGAAATACTTGTATGTATGTTGATAAGTATATAAGGAAAAAGAGAAAGGACTTTATGTTGTGAAATTATAGGAAAAAGAGAGAGAAATCAAAATACGTATGATTTAGGAATTATTTTCTCATAGTATGTGTTAATGTTCTATTAAGCATATAGAAGATTTTGGGTAACCTTCATAGTGGCTAATGTAATACGGAGAAGTGGTTTAAATTTCATATATTAGAGAATGACATAAAGTATTATGTGATATGTGGATGTTTATACCGTTATTTTAGCTAGATACTATACGGGCTCAATATCGGACTAGGTATTGTAATGTGAAATAATAAAAAGGAAAAATGTCATTTCAATGTATGTACACGACATATAAATCTTTGGCGTAATGTAACACTTTTACTACAAAAGAATAAATTGAGTACATTAGGAGGTTTATATATCTTCATTAATGTTAACTCCTACAAGTGGATGGCTTGTCTACGGTTCGTAGTATATGAAATATTTATGTGAAACTGTATGTTAAGTTGAATGTGTTATATATATATTATTGGAGGAAGGGGCCGAGTAAGAACGGCAGGAGGGGAAGACGATGAAATTTGCATTTTGTATATATATATATTAGGAGGAAGGGGCCGAGCGAGAACCGGTGGGAGGGGGAAGACGGTGATAACCTTATTTAGTACTTGTGTATGTTTATATGTTACTTGGAGGAAGGGGCCGAGCGCGAACCGGTAGGAGGGGGAAGACGGTGAAAATCATATTATGTGTATGCATATAATATATATATTACTTGGAGGAAGGGGCCGAGCGAGAGCCGGCAGAAGGGGGAAGACGGTGACAACTATATTTATTCCTATTATATGCTAAAGTGTGATAGGGATAAACTTTATTAAATTTTTTTCATGGTAGTTGAGACATCTAACTTAACAATGGGGTATGTAATAACACAGTGGAAACCAATTCAATAAACTTCTGGACCAACTTAAACCCAATTGACATATGGAAATAGATTAGTAGATTTTAGATGGTTTACTCACTGAGCTTTCAAGCTCATGTCTTTATTCATGTTGTAAATTTCAGGTTTGGACAAGGGTAAGAAGCCAATGTAGGTTCTAAAATCTTTTGGATATGAAGTGATCGACCCCTCTCATGTCATACTTGTATCTACTTCATATTTGTTTACTTTTGCAACTGCTTATTGTATCTATATGTGGGACCGTGATGTATGGAAGGGGATTTTGGGTGTTGGAAATGTAAGTATAACTCTATGTGTGGCTATTTGAATATAAACTTGGCAGGTAACCTTAATTTCATGTATGGAAAGACTTGAAAAATGTTATGGTAAGTATGATGTATTGTGGGAAAGGACATTGTAACTCTTTTGATGTTGATGGATGAATGCAAGATTATGTAAGGAGATGTTATTTTAATTATGTTGATAAGTAGGCAAATTGTGCCGAAATGTTTTATTGGAAGTGTTGTGTCCATTGTGGACATTATCTGTTGTGGTGTAGTATGGTATGGTCTATATTTTAGGGGATAAACTTTATTATGGGAAAAATAATTGCAAGTTTTTCAATTGATATATGTGTATAGATAGTATGATTAATCTATTATGTTTTGAGGATTGGGAAGGAAAACAAGCTAATATGAAACCTTATCCTTTCAGATGGGAGATTCTAACACACCCGAGCTGTCATCAGAGGGTTCAGAGATGGAAAGTCAGAGTTGGAATGCAAGTACTATGGACTGGGACTATGAATCCGATGAAACGGATCCAAAGACTATCTTTAGTGGATCCAAAAGTAGTACCAAGGTGATAAGAGTAGCAGAACGCAACAAGGAGAATACCATCAAGGATGCTGAGAGTGTTGTAAGGAATGTGTCAAGGACCGAGGACCAAGAAGATGCATCTGATGCTGAGGTGGAGTCCCCTGGGAGAATGTATTATGGGGGTATTGGTGGAATTCAAGTTGGATTGAAGATATGGACCTATATGACGATCATGAGTACTGGAGATGCGGGGATGACAGTATAATAGAAGAAAATCCAGAAGAGGATCCAGAGGAAGAAGAGGATCCCGAAGAAGAAGAGGATCCCGAGGAAGAAGACCCCAAAGAAGATCCCGAGGAAGAGGATCCAGAAGAAGATCCAGAAGAAGGAGTCAATAAGGGAGAAGCCTCAGCGGGGATAGTATGGACGAAAGCTTTGCTGACTCGAACACCACTCCATGAAGTCGGGGGCTAGGACATAGCATTTTAGGAGGATAAATATTTTGGACTTTCATGTTTAGGACTTTTGGGAAGGGTCTTGTATGTTGTAGTCAAATGTGCAGAAAGGACATATCTTAGTCTGTGTGCTTGTACCTTTTGTATGAATATAAGCATTGCATGTAAATATTGCAAACAAATCTTTTGAAGTTATAATAGTAATAGCATTTTGTATATGAAACTTTCGTATCTCAAAGAATTTTGTTGCTAATTAGAATTGTTAAATTTTCTAGGTAGTAATGGATCTAAACTTTCCTCCGCCGGATACAAATTCTGAGGAGAACGCCCCGCCCCACAGTACAGTTGGGAGTGTCCATCCTCCGACTCATCAGGAGATTTCGATGGATAGATTCAATACTGATCGGAGAGCCCCTGACCGGATGCCGGATTGGTTGATGCAATTAACCACTGTAAACAATCCACGCAGGGCTCTAGAGCAATTTCAAAAATTGAACCCTCCGCCATACAAAGGAGGAGCAGACCCAATTCAAGCAGAGGAGTGGCTTCGTCAAATTTGTAAAATACTAGATGTGATGGAATGCACCGAGGATCAAAGGGTATCATTCACTTCTTTTATGTTCCAAGGTGAGGCGGAACATTGGTAGGAAGTGGTTAAAACAGGAGCCAAATCCCTAGGAGAAGAAATTTCTTGGAAATTCTTGGTTAAAAAGTTCAATGAGAAGTATATACCCGGAGTAGTAAGGGACAAGCTCGCAATGGAGTTCCAAGAATTAAAGTAAAATCTATTGACGGTGAATCAATATGAAAACAAATTCACCCAACTATCAAGGTATGCTGGTAAGTTGGTGTCTGAAGAGGAAAACCGGACAAAAAGATTTGTACGAGGTTTGAGGCCAGAAATCAGGAGCCAACTAGCTCCATTTCAACTACAAATCTACAGTCAGGCAGTGGAGAAGGCTCTAGAAGTTGAAAGGGACCTGCAAGAAAATCAGGATATAAGAACTAGAGAGTTGCCATCTGCCAAACGCTTTCGATATCTCGGCACACCACGAAGTGGATCCACCAACTTCAGGTTCGGAGGAGGAACTGGACCTTCGTCAGCATCAACTCCAAGAATGATGGCAGACTCGTGGCCCAGAAATGCAGGATCTTTTCAAAACTCGTCACTGCATCCTATCCGCGTCAAAATTTCGCGGGAGAAACGTGGTGTCCTAGATACAACCGTAATCACACAGGAAGCTGCCTGGTAAACAAACAGTGTTTTGCATGCGGCCAAATGGGCCACATGATGAGGGATTGTCCGACACTTCGAGGACCTACTGGTGCGGTTAGGGGAACGGGCAGGCGGACCGCAGGCATCGCCCCGACAAATGGACCATCAGGAGCTTTTCGGCGGTCTAGCAACACATTTAGACCAACCATGACGCAGGCTTCAGTGCAACAGCCCAGGGCTCAAGGAAGGATGAATGCTTTAACCCAACAGGAAGTCCGGGCGTCTAACACAGTGGTTGAAGGTACTATTTGTTTATCTGGAGCAATCGCTCGAGCATTATTTGATTCTGGTGCCACACATTCGTTTATTTCCTCATCTTTTGCCTCAAAAATTAATAAGATACCCGAACCCTTGAGCTTTCAACTGGCGGTGTCCACCCCGGTAGGCACAACTTTGACTACTGATGTATATTATAAGGGGTGTGAAATTATCATAGAGAAATGAACACACAGGCAGACTTGATCAAATTAGGAGAGATGGAATATGATATCATCCTAGGAATGGATTGGTTATCAACACACCATGCACATGTAGACTGCCATCAAAAGAAAATAATCTTCAAAATACCAGGGACCCCAGGATATGTGTTCGGAGGGACAAGGAATAAAATCAGTATTCCTGTGATCTCGGCCTTAAAAGCCACCAAACTATTACGACATGGATGTCAAGGATTTTTGGCAACAGTATTAGCTACGGAGAAAGAGGAAGTGAGAATAGAAGACATAACTGTTGTAAGAGAATATCCTGATGTGTTCCTGAAGAATTGTCAGGCTTACCTCCGGACAGAGAAGTAGAATTCTCCATTGATCTTCTACCTGGAATAGGACCTATATCAAAGGCTCCCTATAGATGGCACCAGCGGAGATGAAAGAATTAAAGGAACAATTAGAAGTATTATTAGGCCTGGGATTTATTCGGCCAAGTGTATCACCCTGGGGTGCCCCGGTACTATTTGTAAAGAAGGATGGAAGTATGAGACTGTGCATAGATTACAGAGAGTTGAATAAAGTCACTATCAAAAATAGATACCCACTTCCGAGGATAGATGATCTTTTTGATCAACTTCAGGGTGCAAGTGTATTTTCCAAAATGGACTTAAGATCTGGATACCACCAATTGAAAATCAAATCAGAAGATGTCCCTAAAACAGCCTTTAGAACCAGATATGGGCATTATGAATTTCTGGTGATGCCATTTGGACTGACTAATGCTCCGGCAGCATTTATGGATCTGATGAATAGAATCTTTCAACCATATTTGGATAAATTTGTAGTGGTATTCATTGATGAATATTGATCTATTCCCAAAAACCCAGAAGAACATGAAGAGCATTTGAGACTAGTCTTGCAATTATTGAGGGAAAAGCAACGTTATGCAAATTCAAAAAGTGTGAGTTCTGACTAGAAAAAGTTGGATTTCTCGGTCATATTATTACTAAAGAAGGAAATCTGTGGACCCAGCAAAAATAGAAGCAATTGAGAATTGGCCCCGACCTACCAATGTCTCTGAGGTGCGGAGTTTCTTAGGACTGGCTGGGTATTATCGAAGGTTTGTAGAAGGATTCTCCAGGATTGCGGCACCATTATCACAATTGACCAAGAAAAATCTCAAATTTCATTGGGGGAAAAGTCAGGAGGATAGTTTTCAAGAATTGAAAAATAAGTTAACTTCGGCCCCAATCCTAGCTATGCCCTCTGGGACTGAAGGATATGTTATTTACAGTGATGCATCAAAGTCGGGGCTGGGTTGTGTATTAATGCAACATGGTAGAGTAATTGCTTATGCATCCAGACAACTTAAAAACCATGAGAAGAACTATCCCACCCATGATTTGGAGCTGGCTGCAGTCATATTTGCTTTAAAAATTTGGCGACATTATTTATATGGTGTGTCTTGTGATATTTATACAGACATAAAAGCCTGAAGTATATATTTACTCAAAAAGAATTGAATATGCGCCAAAGAAGATGGTTGGAACTGATGAAAGATTATGATTTGAATATTCACCTCCCTAAAATATAGACCATACCATACTACACCACAACAGATAATGTCCACAATGGACACATCATTGCCAAGAAAACATTTCGGCACAATTTGCCTACTTATCAACATAATTAAAATAACATCTCCTTACATAATCTTGCATTCATCCATCAACATCAAAAGAGTTACAATGTCCTTTCCCACAATACATCATACTTACCATAACATTTTTCAAGTCTTTCCATACTTGAAATTAAGGTTACCTGCCAAGTTTATATTCAAATAGCCACACATAGAGTTATACTTACATTTCCAACACCCAAAATCCCCTTTCATACATCACGGTCCCACATATAGATACAATAAGCAGTTGCAAAAGTAAACAAAATATGAAGTAGATACAAGTATGACATGAGAGGGTCGATCACTTCATATCCAAAAGATTTTAGAACCTACATTGGCTTCTTACCCTTGTCCAAACCTGAAATTTACAACATGAATAAAGACATGAGCTTGAAAGCTCAGTGAGTAAACCATCTAAAATCTACTAATCTATTTCCATATGTCAATTGGGTTTAAGTTGGTCCAGAAGTTTATTGAATTGGTTTCCACTGTGTTATTACATACCCCATTGTTAAGTTAGATGTCTCAACTACCATGAAAAAAATTTATAAAGTTTATCCCTATCACACTTTAGCATATAATAGGAATAAATATAGTTGTCACCGTCTTCCCCCTTCTGCCGGCTCCCGCTTGGCCCCTTCCTCCAAGTAATATATATATTATATGCATACACATAATATGATTTTCACCGTCTTCCCCCTCCTACCGGTTCGCGCTCGGCCCCTTCCTCCAAGTAACATATAAACATACACAAGTAAAAATAAGGTTATCACCGTCTTCCCCCTCCCACCGGTTCTCGCTCGGCCCCTTCCTCCATAATATATATATATATACAAAAATGCAAATTTCACCGTCTTCCCCTCCTGCCGGTTCTTACTCGGCCCTTCCTCCAATAATATATATATATATATATATAACACATTCAACTTAACATACAGTTTCACATAAATATTTCATATACTACGAACCGTAGACAAGCCATCCACTTGTAGGAGTTAACATTAATGAAGATATATAAACCTCCTAATGTACTCAATTATTCTTTTGTAGTAAAAGTGTTACATTACGCCAAAGATTTATATGTCGTGTACATACATTGAAATGACATTTTCCCTTTATTATTTCACATTACAATACCTAGTCCGATATTGAGCCCGTATAGTATCTAGCTAAAATAACGGTATAAACATCCACATATCACATAATACTTTATGTCATTCTCCAATATATGAAATTTAAACCACTTCTCCGTATTACATTAGCCACTATGAAGGTTACCCAAAATCTTCTATATGCTTAATAGAACATTAACACATACTATGAGAAAATAATTCCTAAATCATACGTATTTTGATTTCTCTCTTTTTCCTATAATTTCACAACATAAAGTCCTTTTTTTTCCTTATATACTTATCAACATACATACAAGTATTTCGAATTTTAATTTACCCAAACATTTCTTTATTCAAGCCTAGCAACTTCAAAAGTTTAATTTAGTTAAAATTGGGTTTACTCACTTGCTTGACGAACGCCTATGTGAAGAACTCCACCTGTTTTGCCCGCCGAACCAAGCCCTAAAGTTAATAAAATCCTAAATTAAACAATGATAAAAAAATAACTTTATTTAGGACAATTTCTAGGGTTTTACCTCCAATAGTATTCTGTTTTTCCCCAATTTTTGTTCGAAGAAACCCGAATCCGACCGCGGATTTCCCGAATCTCACCCCGAAAAAACCTCCCTCTTCTTCTCCTTCGCGCGTCGCTGCCGCCTGGGCCGCGCGCTCGCTGCCACCTGGTCGCGCGCTCGCTGCGGGCCGCGCTTGCTCGCGCGCCCCCCCTCCCCCAGCGCCGCCCGCAGCCTCCTCCGGCGCCGCTCGCCCCGCGTGCCCGCGCCGCCCTGGCCGCAGCCTCCTGCTGCGCGGCTGGGGTGGAAGGCGAAGGGGCGGGGGTGAGAGAGAGAGATTTGGAATCAAAAAGGGAGAGGGATGTGGATGTGGGGGGGTCTTCGTTCACAGCCAGAAGAAGAAGAAGAAGTAATTTTGGGGAAAAAGAAAAGAGTTTAGTTGTTTTTGGGAAGGATCTATTTCTAATTTTATGGATTTAAAAGCTTTCCTATTTTGCTAAATTTTTGACACCTCATGTTACAACTTCCAAGATCTCTTAGCTAGTCCCCACCTCATTACCTCTTGCTCTTAAGCTGCCAACACCTCACCAAAGACTTATTATTATTTTAGAAAATAATGTATAATGTATTTAGGTATAGATATTATTATTAGGTATTAGTACTCTCAAGTATATACCCTTCTTAAATATGTACCAAATAACTAGTATTTAAAATGTACCAAAGAGGATACTGATGCATATATATATACATATATTTATAGTATTTTCTAAAATTTTGGATTACATTTAAACATGATTGATACACCGGTTAAATGAAAATCACTTAAGCTATAAACCGGATTTATTTAAGTCGGGTGTTATAATACTACCCTCCTTAAAAGAGTTCGTCCCGAAACTTAACGTACCTTGAAATAGCTGCGGATGAGATCTTTGCATTTCATCTTCCGGTTCCCATGTAATTTCTTCCAGCTTTTGACTTCTCCACAAAACTTTTACTAAGGGAATCACCTTATTTCTCAATTGTTTCCTGGAGATATCTCCGATGAACGGGGTAGTGCGCATTGACAAAAGAAGCAAGTTGGGACCTCGGTATGTTGGACCTTTTGCAATTTTGGAAAGAATTGGACCATTGGCCTATCGGTTGGCCTTACCCCCGAAATGGAAAAAGTGCATAACGTGTTCCATGTATCACAGCTGAGGAAATACATACCAGATCCCGACCATGTCCTTAAATATGCACCACTACAAATACAAGACGACCTATCCTACGTAGTGGAGCCGGTGCAAATTCTTGACCATAAGGAGAAACAACTGAGAAATAAGGTGATTCCCTTAGTAAAAGTTTTGTGGAGAAGTCAAAAGCTTGAAGAGGCTACATGGGAACCGGAAGAAGAAATGCAAAGATCTCCTCCGCAACTTTTTCTAGGTACGTTAAGTTTCGGGACGAAACTCTTTTAGGAGGGTATTAGATTGTAACACCCGACTTAAATAAATCCGGATTATAGTTTAAATGATTTTTATTTATGTTTAAGCTTAATCCAAAAACTTTTAGAAAATAACTAGAATTATATATATATATATATATATATATATATATATATATATACACTTAAGTACCTTCATTTTCACATTTTACTACTATGTATTTGGTACATACTTAATAAAGGTATAATACTTGTAAATACAACTACCTAATCATAATATAAATACCTAAAATACTTTAATTTCAAAATAATTAAATTTAGAGGTGTGTTGGCAAATTGTGAGAAAAAGGGAGTGAGGTGGGCTTTCATTAGGGTGTCTTGGAACTTGAAGGGAGAGGTGTCAAGTTTTAGTAATTATGGAAAATTTTTAAATGGGAAAATAATTATTTCCAATTTAACCTAACTCTATTTCCCAAATATTAACCTCTTCTTCTTCTCTTCTGGCTGAGAACGAGACCCCTAACACCCGACTTAAATAAATCCGGTTTATAGCTTAAGTGATTTTCATTTAACCGGTGTATCAATCATTTTAAATGTAATCCAAAATTTTAGAAAATACTATAAATATAAGTATTATATATGCATCAGTATCCTCTTTGGTACATTTTAAATACTAGGTATTTGGTACATATTTAATAAGGGTATAATACTTGAGAGTACTAATACCTAATAATAATATCTATACCAAATACATTATAAATTATTTTCTAAAATAATAATAAGTCTTTGGTGAGGTGTTGGCAGCTTAAGAGCAAGAGTTAATGAGGTGGGGACTAGCTAAGAGATCTTGGAAGTTGTAACATGAGGTGTCAAAAATTTAGCAAAATAGGAAAGCTTTTAAATCCATAAAATTAGAAATAGATCCTTCCCAAAAACAACTAAACTCTTTTCTTTTTCCCCAAAATTACTTCTTCTTCTTCTTCTGGCTGTGAACGAAGACCCCCCACATCCACATCCCTCTCCCTCTTTGATTCCAAATCTCTCTCTCTCTCTCACCCCCGCCCCTTCGCCTTCCACCCCAGCCGCGCAGCAGGAGGCTGCGGCCAGGGCGGCGCGGCCACGCGGGGCGAGCGGCGCCGGAGGAGGCTGCGGGCGGCGCTGGGGGAGGGGGGGCGCGCGAGCAAGCGCGGCCCGCAGCGACGCGAGAGCGCGATCAGGTGGCAGCGAGCGCGCGCGGCCCAGGCGGCAACGACGCGCGAAGGAGAAGAAGAGGGAGGTTTTTCGGGGTGAGATTCGGGAAATCCGCGGTCGGATTCGGGTTTCTTCGAACAAAAATTGAGGAAAAACAGAATACTATTGGAGGTAAAACCCTAGAAATTGTCCTAAATAAAGTTATTTTTTATCATTTTTAAATAAATCCGGTTTATAGCTTAAGTGATTTTCATTTAACCGGTGTATCAATCATGTTTAAATGTAATCCAAAATTTTAGAAAATACTATAAATATATGTATATATATATGCATCAGTATCCTCTTTGGTACATTTTAAATACTAGTTATTTGGTACATATTTAAGAAGGGTATAATACTTGAGAGTACTAATACCTAATAATAATCTCTATACCTAAATACATTATACATTATTTTCTAAAATAATAATAAGTCTTTGGTGAGGTGTGGCAGCTTAAGAGCAAGAGGTAATGAGGTGGGGACTAGCTAAGAGATCTTGGAAGTTGTAACATGAGGTGTCAAAAATTTAGCAAAATAGGAAAGCTTTTAAATTCATAAAATTAGAAATAGATCCTTCCCAAAAACAACTAAACTCTTTCTTTTTCCCCAAAATTACTTCTTCTTCTGACTGTGAACGAAGACCCCCCCACATCCACATCCCTCTCCCTCTTTGATTCCAAATCTCTCTCTCTCACCCCCGCCCCTTCGCCTTCCACCCAGCCGCGCAGCAGGAGGCTGCGGCCAGGGCGGCGCGGGCACGCGGGGCGAGCGGCGCCGGAGGAGGCTGCGGGCGGCGCTGGGAGGGGGGGCGCGCGAGCAAGCGCGGCCCCGCAGCGAGCGCGCGACCAGGTGGCAGCGAGCGCGCGGCCCAGGCGGCAGCGACGCGCGAAGGAGAAGAAGAGGGAGGTTTTTCGGGGTGAGATTCGGGAAATCCGCAGTCGGATTCGGGTTTCTTCGAGCAAAAATTGGGGAAAAACAGAATACTATTGGAGGTAAAACTCTAGAAATTGTCCTAAATAAAGTTATTTTTTTATCATTGTTTAATTTAGGATTTTATTAACTTTAGGGCTTGGTTCGGCGGGCAAAACAGGTGGAGTTTTTCACATAGGCGTTCGTCAAGCAAGTGAGTAAACCCAATTTTAACTAAATTAAACTTTTGAAGTTGCTAGGCTTGAATAAAGAAATGTTGGGTAAATTAAAATTCGAAATACTTGTATGTATGTTGATAAGTATATAAGGAAAAAGAGAAAGGACTTTATGTTGTGAAATTATAGGAAAAAGAGAGAGAAATCAAATACGTATGATTAGGAATTATTTACTCATAGTATGTGTTAATGTTCTATTAAGCATATAGAAGATTTTGGGTAACCTTCATAGTGGCTAATGTAATACGGAGAAGTGGTTTAATTTCATATATTGGAGAATGACATAAAGTATTATGTGATATGTGGATGTTTATACCGTTATTTTAGCTAGATACTATACGGGCTCAATATCGGACTAGGTATTGTAATGTGAAATAATAAAAGGGAAAAATGTCATTTCAATGTATGTACACGACATATAAATCTTTGGCGTAATGTAACACTTTTACTACAAAAGAATAAATTGAGTACATTAGGAGGTTTATATATCTTCATTAATGTTAACTCCTACAAGTGGATGGCTTGTCTACGGTTCGTAGTATATGAAATATTTATGTGAAACTGTATGTTAAGTTGAATGTGTATATATATATATATATATATTATTGGAGGAAGGGGCCGAGTAAGAACCGGCAGGAGGGGAAGACGGTGAAATTTGCATTTTGTATATATATATATTATTGGAGGAAGGGGCCGAGCGAGAACCGGTGGGAGGGGGAAGACGGTGATAACCTTATTTTAGTACTTGTGTATGTTATATGTTACTTGGAGGAAGGGGCCGAGCGCGAACCGGTAGGAGGGGGAAGACGGTGAAAATCATATTATGTGTATGCATATAATATATATATTACTTGGAGGAAGGGGCCGAGCGAGAGCCGGCAGAAGGGGGAAGACGGTGACAACTATATTTATTCCTATTATATGCTAAAGTGTGATAGGGATAAACTTTATTAAATTTTTTTCATGGTAGTTGAGACATCTAACTTAACAATGGGGTATGTAATAACACAGTGGAAACCAATTCAATAAACTTCTGGACCAACTTAAACCCAATTGACATATGGAAATAGATTAGTAGATTTTAGATGGTTTACTCACTGAGCTTTCAAGCTCATGTCTTTATTCATGTTGTAAATTTCAGGTTTGGACAAGGGTAAGAAGCCAATGTAGGTTCTAAAATCTTTTGGATATGAAGTGATCGACCCCTCTCATGTCATACTTGTATCTACTTCATATTTTGTTTACTTTTGCAACTGCTTATTGTATCTATATGTGGGAACTTGATGTATGGAAGGGATTTTGGTGTTGGAAATGTAAGTATAACTCTATGTGTGGCTATTTGAATATAAACTTGGCAGGTAACCTTAATTTCATGTATGGAAAGACTTGGAAAATGTATGGTAAGTATGATGTATTGTGGGAAAGGACATTGTAACTCTTTTGATTGATGGATGAATGCAAGATTATGTAAGGAGATGTTATTTTAATTATGTTGATAAGTAGGCAAATTGTGCCAAAATGTTTTATTGGAAGTGTTGTGTCCATTGTGGACATTATCTGTTGTGGTGTAGTATGGTATGGTCTATATTTTAGGGGATAAACTTTATTATGGGAAAAATAATTGCAAGTTTTTCAATTGATATATGTGTATAGATAGTATGATTAATCTATTATGTTTTGAGGATTGGGAAGGAAAACAAGCTAATATGAAACCTTATCCTTTCAGATGAGAGATTCTAGCACACACCCGAGCTGTCATCAGAGGGTTCAGAGATGGAAAGTCAGAGTTGGAGTGCAAGTACTATGGACTGGGACTATGAATCCGATGAAACGGATCCAAAGACTATCTTTAGTGGATCCAAAAGTAGTACCAAGGTGATAAGAGTAGCAGAACGCAACAAGGAGAATACCATCAAGGATGCTGAGAGTGTTGTAAGGAATGTGTCAAGGACCGAGGACCAAGAAGATGCATCTGATGCTGAGGTGGAGTCCCCTGGGAGAATGTATTATAGGGATATTTGGTGGAATTCAAGTTGGATTGAAGATATGGACCTATATGACGATCATGAGTACTGGAGATGCGGGGATGACAGTATAATAGAAGAAAATCCAGAAGAAGATCCAGAGGAAGAAGAGGATCCCGAAGAAGAAGAGGATCCCGAGGAAGAAGACCCCAAAGAAGATCCCGAGGAAGAGGATCCAGAAGAAGATCCAGAAGGAGTCAATAAGGGAGAAGCCTCAGCCGGGGATAGTATGGACGAAAGCTTTGCTGACTCGAACACCACTCCATGAAGTCGGGGGCTAGGACATAGCGTTTTAGGAGGATAAATATTTTGGACTTTCATGTTTAGGACTTTTGGGAAGGGTCTTGTATGTTGTAGTCAAATGTGCAGAAAGGACATATCTTAGTCTGTGTGCTTGTACCTTTTGTATGAATATAAGCATTGCATGTAAATATTGCAAACAAATCTTTTGAAGTTATAATAATAATAGCATTTTGTATATGAAACTTTCGTATCTCAAAGAATTGTTGCTAATTAGAATTGTTAAATTTTCTAGGTAGTAATGGATCTAAACTTTCCTCCGTCGGATACAAATTCTGTGGAGAACGCCCCACCCCACAGTACAGTTGGGAGTGTCCATCCTCCGACTCATCAGGAGATTTCGATGGATAGATTCAATACTGATCGGAGAGCCCCTGACGGATGCCAGATTGGTTGATGCAATTAACCACTGTAAACAATCCACGCAGGGCTCTAGAGCAATTTCAAAAATTGAACACTCCGCCATACAAAGGAGGAGCAGACCCAATTCAAGCAGAGGAGTGGCTTCGTCAAATTTGTAAAATACTAGATGTGATGGAATGCACCGAGGATCAAAGGGTATCATTCACTTCTTTTATGTTCCAAGGTGAGGCGGAACATTGGTGGGAAGTGGTTAAAATAGGAGCCAAATCCCTAGGAGAAGAAATTTCTTGGAAATTCTTAGTTAAAAAGTTCAATGAGAAGTATATACCCGGAGTAGTAAGGGACAAGCTCGCAATGGAGTTCCAAGAATTAAAGCAAAATCTATTGACGGTGAATCAATATGAAAACAAATTCACCCAACTATCAAGGTATGCTGGTAAGTTGGTGTCTGAAGAGGAAGGCCGGACAAAAAGATTTGTACGAGGTTTGAGGCCAGAAATCAGGAGCCAACTAGTTCCATTTCAACTACAAATCTACAGTCAGGCAGTGGAGAAGGCTCTAGAAGTTGAAAGGGACCTGCAAGAAAATCAGGATATAAGAACTAGAGAGTTGCCATCTGCCAAACGCTTTCGATATCTCGGCACACCACGAAGTGGATCCACCAACTTCAGGTTCGGAGGAGGAACTGGACCTTCGTCAGCATCAACTCCAAGAATGATGGCAGACTCGTGGCCCAGAAATGCAGGATCTTTTCAAAACTCGTCACCTGCATCCTATCCGCATCAAAATTTCGCGGGAGAAACGTGGTGTCCTAGATACAACCGTAATCACACAGGAAGCTGCCTGGTAAACAAACAGTGTTTTGCATGCGGCCAATGGGCCACATGATGAGGGATTGTCCGACACTTCGAGGACCTGCTGGTGCGGTTAGGGGAACGGGCAGGCGGACCGCAGGCATCGCCCCGACAAATGGACCATCAGGAGCTTTTCGGCGGTCTGGCAACACATTTAGACCAACCATGACGCAGGCTTCAGTGCAACAGCCCAGGGCTCAAGGAAGGATGAATGCTTTAACCCAACAGGAAGTCCGGGCGTCTAACACAGTGGTTGAAGGTACTATTTGTTTATCTGGAGCAATCGCTCGAGCATTATTTGATTCTGGTGCCACACATTCGTTTATTTCCTCATCTTTTGCCTCAAAAATTAATAAGATACCCGAACCCTTGAGCTTTCAACTGGCGGTGTCCACCCCGGTAGGCACAACTTTGACTACTGATGTATATTATAAGGGGTGTGAAATTATCATAGGAGAAATGAACACACAGGCAGACTTGATCAAATTAGGAGAGATGGAATATGATATCATCCTAGGAATGGATTGGTTATCAACACACCATGCACATGTAGACTGCCATCAAAAGAAAATAATCTTCAAAATACCAGGGACCCCAGGATATGTGTTCGGAGGGACAAGGAATAAATCAGTATTCCTGTGATCTCGGCCTTAAAAGCCACCAAACTATTACGACATGGATGTCAAGGATTTTGGCAACAGTATTAGCTACGGAGAAAGAGGAAGTGAGAATAGAAGACATAACTGTTGTAAGAGAATATCCTGATGTGTTTCCTGAAGAATTGCCAGGCTTACCTCCGGACATAGAAGTAGAATTCTCCATTGATCTTCTACCTGGAATAGGACCTATATCAAAGGCTCCCTATAGATTGGCACCAGCGGAGATGAAAGAATTAAAGGAACAATTAGAAGTATTATTAGGCCTGGGATTTATTCGGCCAAGTGTATCACCCTGGGGTGCTCCGGTACTATTTGTAAAGAAGAAGGATGGAAGTATGAGACTGTGCATAGATTACAGAGAGTTGAATAAAGTCACTATCAAAAATAGATACCACTTCCGAGGATAGATGATCTTTTTGATCAACTTCAGGGTGCAAGTGTATTTTCCAAAATGGACTTAAGATCTGGATACCACCAATTGAAAATCAAATCAGAAGATGTCCCTAAAACAGCCTTTAGAACCAGATATGAGCATTATGAATTTCTGGTGATGCCATTTGGACTGACTAATGCTCGGCAGCATTTATGGATCTGATGAATAGAATCTTTCAACCATATTTGGATAAATTTGTAGTGGTATTCATTGATGATATATTGATCTATTCCAAAAACCCAGAAGAACATGAAGAGCATTTGAGACTAGTCTTGCAATTATTGAGGGAAAAGCAACGTTATGCAAAATTCAAAAAGTGTGAGTTCTGGCTAGAAAAAGTTAGATTTCTCGGTCATATTATTACTAAAGAAGGAATATCTGTGGACCCAGCAAAAATAGAAGCAATTGAGAATTGGCCCCGACCTACAATGTCTCTGAGGTGCGGAGTTTCTTAGGACTGGCTGGGTATTATCGAAGGTTTGTAGAAGGATTCTCCAGGATTGCGGCACCATTATCACAATTGACCAAGAAAAATCTCAAATTTCATTGGGGAAAAGTCAGGAGGATAGTTTCAAGAATTGAAAAATAAGTTAACTTCGGCCCCAATCCTAGCTATGCCCTCTGGGACTGAAGGATATGTTATTACAGTGATGCATCAAAGTCGGGGCTGGGTTGTGTATTAATGCAACATGGTAGAGTAATTGCTTATGCATCCAGACAACTTAAAAACCATGAGAAGAAATATCCCACCATGATTTGGAGCTGGCTGCAATCATATTTGCTTTAAAAATTTGGCGACATTATTTATATGGTGTGTCTTGTGATATTTATACAGACCATAAAAGCCTGAAGTATATATTTACTCAAAAAGAATTGAATATGCGCCAAAGAAGATGGTTAGAACTGATGAAAGATTATGATTGAATATTCACTATCACCCTGGAAAGCCAATGTGGTAGCAGATGCGCTTAGCCGCAAATCAGAGGGATCTTTTGCTACACTATTAACTCAACAAGCCAGTTTGTTAAAGGAGATAGAGAAGATGCAGATTGAGGTTCAACCGAAGGAGATCCTAATTAGAGATAGTCAGATGAACCAAGTTAGAGTGGAATTTGATCTTTATGATAAGATCCACCAGGCACAACAAAATGATGAGCAGACAGTTAAGAACTTCGAGAAAGTGCTAAAAGGCAAAACAAAGGATTTCATCATTGATAAAGGATTATTAAAGAAGGGAGACCGGATATGTGTACCCTCCAACTTCGAGCTCAAGGAACAAATTATGAGGGAAGCCCATTGCACTCCTTACACAGCTCACCCTGGGACAACTAAAATGTATCAAGATCTGCGAGCAAATTTTTGGTGGGAAGGGATGAAGGATGACATAGCACGGTTCGTGCAGAAATGTCTAATATGTCAACAAGTTAAAGCAGAACATAAGAAGCCCCCTGGACTGCTAATGCCACTCCAAGTTCCGGAATGAAAATGGAACCATATTAAACCTCCTAATGTACTCAATTTATTCTTTTGTAGTAAAAGTGTTACATTACGCCAAAGATTTATATGTCGTGTACATACATTGAAATGACATTTTTCCCTTATTATTTCACATTACAATACCTAGTCCGATATTGAGCCCGTATAGTATCTAGCTAAAATAACGGTATAAACATCCACATATCACATAATACTTTGTCATTCTCCAATATATGAAATTTAAACCACTTCTCCGTATTACATTAGCCACTATGAAGGTTACGCAAAAATCTTCTATATGCTTAATAGAACATTAACACATACTATGAGAAAATAATTCCTAAATCATACGTATTTTGATTTCTCTCTCTTTTTTTTATAATTAACACATAAAGTCCTTTCTCTTTTTCCTTATATATTATCAACATACATACAAGTATTTCGAATTTTACCCAAACATTTCTTTATTCAAGCCTAGCAACTTCAAAAGTTTAATTTAGTTAAAATTGGGTTTACTCACTGCTTGACGAACGCCTATGTGAAGAACTCCACCTGTTTTGCCCGCCGAACCAAGCCCTAAAGTTAATAAAATCCTAAATTAAACAATGATAAAAAAATAACTTTATTTAGGACAATTTCTAGGGTTTTACCTCCAATAGTATTCTGTTTTTCCCCAATTTGTGTTCGAAGAAGAAACCCGAATCCGACCGCGGATTTCCCGAATCTCACCCAGAAAAACCTCTCTCTTCTTCTCCTTCGCGCGTCGCTGCCGCCTGGGCCGCGCGCTCGCTGCCACCTGGTCGCGCGTTCGCTGCGGGGCCGCGCTTGCTCGCGCCCCCCCCCCCAACGCCGCCCCAGCCTCCTCCGGCGCCGCTCGCCCCCGCGTGCCCGCGCCGCCCTGGCCGCAGCCTCCTGCTGCGCGGCTGGGTGGAAGGCGAAGGGGCGGGGGTGAGAGAGAGAGAGAGAGAGAGATTTGGAATCAAAGAGGGAGAGGGATGTGGATGTGGGGGGTCTTCGTTCACAGCCAGAAGAAGAAGAAGAAGTAATTTGGGGGAAAAAGAAAAGAGTTTAGTTGTTTTTGGGAAGGATCTATTTCTAATTTTATGGATTTAAAAGCTTTCCTATTTTGCTAAATTTTGACACCTCATGTTACAACTTCCAAGATCTCTTTAGCTAGTCCCCACCTCATTACCTCTTGCTCTTAAGCTGCCAACACCTCACCAAAGACTTATATTATTTTAGAAAAATAATGTATAATGTATTTAGGTATAGATATTATTATTAGGTATTAGTACTCTCAAGTATTATACCCTTATTAAATATGTACCAAACACCTAGTATTTAAAATGTACCAAAGAGGATACTGATGCATATATATATATATATATATACATATATTTATAGTATTTTCTAAAATTTTGGATTACATTTAAACATGATTGATACACCGGTTAAATGAAAATCACTTAAGCTATAAACGGATTTATTTAAGTCGGGTCTATGGATTTTGTGTCAGGACTCCCAAGTCTCCTCGTGGACATGATGCTATATGGGTGATAGTTGACCGACTCACTAAGTCCGCACATTTCCTACCCATTCGATTGGATTACTCGATGGATATGTTACTTGGAGGAAGGGGCGAGCGCGAACCGGTAGGAGGGGGAAGACGGTGAAAATCATATTATGTGTATGCATATAATATATATATTACTTGGAGGAAGGGGCCGAGCGGGGAGCCGGCAGAAGGGGGAAGACGGTGACAACTATATTTATTCCTATTATATGCTAAAGTGTGATAGGGATAAACTTTATTAAATTTTTTTCATGGTAGTTGAGACATCTAACTTAACAATAGGGTATGTAATAACACAGTGGAAACCAATTCAATAAACTTCTGGACCAACTTAAACCCAATTGACATATGGAAATAGATTAGTAGATTTTAGATGGTTTACTCACTGAGCTTTCAAGCTCATGTCTTTATTCATGTTGTAAATTTCAGGTTTGGATAAGGGTAAGAAGCCAATGTAGGTTCTAAAATCTTTTGGATATGAAGTGATCGACCCCTCTCATGTCATACTTGTATCTTCTTCATATTTTGTTTACTTTTGCAACTGCTTATTGTATCTATATGTGGGAACTTGATGTATGGAAGGGGATTGGGTGTTGGAAATGTAAGTATAACTCTATGTGTGGCTATTTGAATATAAACTTGGCAGGTAACCTTAATTTCATGTATGGAAAGACTTGGAAAATGTTATGGTAAGTATGATGTATTGTGGGAAAGGACATTGTAACTCTTTTGATGTTGATGGATGAATGCAAGATTATGTAAGGAGATGTTTTTAATTATGTTGATAAGTAGGCAAATTGTGCCGAAATGTTTTATTGGAAGTGTTGTGTCCATTGTGGACATTATCTGTTGTGGTGTAGTATGGTATGGTCTATATTTTAGGGGAGGTGCTGCCGAAATTTCGAAGAAATATTATTGGATTAGTTCAATATTATAAGAATTTACTGGGACCGTTACACGGTTCGTGGTTGAATCACAAACACAAACCCCAACAACCCACACACACACACACACACAGAGAGAGAGAGAGAGAGGTTCAGGCTAAGCATGAAGATATTTTATTGTTGCTCAGCATAGAAGCCTTGAAGAAGGATAGAATTACCTAACTTAGCCTGTTCTGCAGTATGCATATTGTATTGTGATAAAGGTACAGAAGGAATGCTGATTCCATGTTCGAATTGTCTCAGTGACGAGCATATTACCCAACTATATGTTTAAGTACTTCATAAGGGGGAACTTAGGATGTTACCTTGGTATAAAACCTTGGTTCGCGATAGTGAGTAGGGTTGACTTTCCTCTTAGAATCTCCAGATTGATGGAAACAAGACTCTCGAAAGAAAATAAATCCACCAACTTTTAACCATTTTACCATCCTTTCTACCAGCTTTTCAACCTTTCAACAGATAAATGAAAGACTTAGCATTTCACAAGAATGCTACTGAAATATTGACCATGAACGGGAAGATCAATGGAGTGGAGATCTATTAAATGTAACAAGGCAAAAATCAATAGTCAGAAAGAGCTCACCTCAATATCTGAGAGATACATCAGTAACCAGTTTGAGAAAATCAAATCCACAGATTCTGGTTCAATTTCAAGTCTGGAGATGTCACATCAGCACATAAGAAGCGTGTATTCTTAAAATGCCCATTTATACTTTCATTCTGTAGATAACAAGTAAACAACCGAGCAAAAGAGATATCACGAGCAACTCTGAAGTATAGATAAGCAAGCATCAACAGCTAGTTTCATGGATGAACAACTTCCATAGAAGAGAAAATCAGTTTACCTTCTTAATTACATCCTCAATGAAATCCATAGCTAGAAGATGACCAGCTTCTTGGCCAGTTCACCAGTAAAGCGGCAATACCAGCTCCTAGTTCCAGCCAGAACAGATTTTCTTTGTATGGTGGAAGCAGAGAAAGGACCTACAGAAAGGTGGCGAGGTTCAGTATCCAAAATTCAACATATGTCTTAAATGATGATGTGTTATACTTACAATTCAAGAGCAGAATGATAATAACAAAAAAAAATGGAGTAGACCTCCTAGCTGGCATTTTACTTCAAATTATCCATGATGAAAGCACTACGAAGCAAAGACAAGCTATAAAGGAATTCCTAACATTTCCCTTTGTAAGAATCTTCCTGATAGCCAATTTTATGATTAGAATCTATGGCAGAATCTTTCTCCAAATGAAATTATAACGTTACAGTTTTAAAGGTCCAACCAAAATTATTCACCAAATATGACATAAATGCATCATGATGAAGAGGACATTGAACTGAAAAATGGAAGAGATTTGTGGAGAACTGACAACAAAAATTTGGATCTTCATTCTCAATTTTAATCCATTTGTGAGGCTCATCCAAAGGGATGCTTCAACTGATACTTTAAGCAGTTAGCATGCGTCCATTTTCTATGTATCAATCAACAGTCCTCACTGTAATGATGAAATATGACGCGATTTGCCAGATGTTGTCTCTCATGAACAGATATGTTGAACAAAATTAAATACGCTGCAAAGTCTCAAAGTCTCCCACTACCCTGCAAAGTATGCTGTGTTGTACCAAAATTAAGTACTTTAGTTCATTTAGTCTCAGAGTCTCCACTGCTCTGCAAATTGTTATAAAGTCCCATAAGGTTATGTGATCAGATCCTTCATCATCTATTGTACTCGTCTATATGTGTTCAAGAGACGGCCAGTATCCTTCATTTATACTCATCTTTATGTGTTCTAGAGACGGCCAGTATCGTCTACAGTTCAAAGCCAATAGAACAATCTTCTTGGGGGAAAAAAGCTTTTTTTTTTTCATGAAAATGCTTGATCATGCATCTAACGGATACAAAATGCGAGCTAAAATTGGCAGATTGAGCACTTTAGAGCTTTAAAAAAAAAAATCCAAGAATAGTCTGAGATGGACGCATTACCTCGGGCCTCTCTTCTTTATCAAGATCCGAGGCACGTGAATCGAGCATCATCGCCTCCACCGTCAGATCTTTGGAGTGCTCGATCCAGTAGCTCTTCTGGACCTCTCGCTCCGCTTCGACTGACATTGCTCAACGATCCCAAAATTACCAAAACCCACTCAAATAAAATAAAACTAAAATATTGTTCAAAAAAAATGAAACTCAAACAGCTATCAAGGAACTCAGATATACTCTATCCTCTTCTTATCGCTAGTTCAAATTTAAATTTAGATCAAAATTCAAATCAGTTGTCTTACCCTGGAAAGCCGCCATGTTGACATCTTGTTAGGGTTTTGAGTTCAGATTGGGTTTTGGGCTGATGAAAAAGCTAAGCTCCTTCAATGGCGAAGCGAGATCTTGAGAAGCTCCTGGATCGTCGGTTAAAGGATCGCCCTTTCTGCTGCATGAGCGGCCTCCGATTGCTGAGATCTCTACGATGAAGTCGGAGGAATGGATCAAAGCGAGAGGCGGCCGACCCCTTATATGGAGAGTGAGAGAGGACGGGGGCTGTTCAAGGAGCGCGAAGGCGCGGAGATCTGGGATTGAACGGCTGTTGCATTCTATCAGTCGGTTTTTGCATGGTAGTCCCTATATTCTTCTTATTTAGCAAACGAGCCTACGAATCACGGGGGAGGATTTCTCTCCCTTTTTGTTTTGTTCGGGTGGTGAATCAGTGGGGGTGTAAATGGTGATAAAGATGCATATTGCATTAACAATCATTAATTCATTTTGGTTCCTTCTTAAGTTTTACTTTTCTCCATTTTTTTCTTTTGGAGGTTTTATGTAGTAGTTAGATTTGACTCTCATCAAGATCGCGACATGTGTCCCACTGTGTCAGAAGCATCTCAAGTGATCAATGAGTTTGACATGCCAGCAGGCCAGTACGGGCCCCAGGAAGCCTCAGGTCCTGCCCCGAGCCCACAATAGTCCCGAACTACTTACACAGATCCGAGACCATCGGTGCATGTTTGGGATAACAATGATCCGAGAGCATTTATCACGGATGCTCAACACAGACGAAGTCGTCTCGCTAGTCAAGGGCCCCAACCTTCGAGACGAAGACTCTCTGCGAAGATTGTTGCTTCTCTGCTAGTTACAGCTTAGCGGCATGATCCTCATAATTCACGAATTCAGTTACGATGTCAGATCATCCCCAAGTTCAAAACGTATAACACCTTAACTTTAATGCGGTTTATTATGGATAGACGATCCCAACAATCAAGCAGTGTGATCTGGGCGGTTATGAGAAAATTAAAACATGTAAATCATATAGTTATAGAGATCCAAAATATTCGCACCATCAATTATGACTCCAGCAGTATATAAAACATCGATCTCGATTTAGAAAGGGGTTCGTTTCTGATTATCACTGAAAAAATCACATAAGTATTCTCAGCGTTCCTCAAACAAGAATACTTACTCTCACATCCGAGAGTTTTCGGCCTGCACCACATCGGTGCTTCTAATTAAAAAAGTGTTTTTTTTCTTTTTTGTGCTTTTAGCAAGATCAATGAGGAGTGTCCAATCGTCTATGGTGAAAATCCTCACCACACTTTCGCTCTCCCACAATAAGAATTTATGTTTCTTTTTTAAAGATATTTTCACATAGATTTAATAAATTCTTTGATACAATATGCCACCTTCTCGATGCGGCCTCGACTAGGGTATGTTTGGTTGCAGAAGTAAGGAAACGAGGAAGTATAATTGCTCACTTTTTATCTATCCAAACATCGGAAAAGGAAAATAATAAAATCCCTTTTTCTTTTCTCTTTTCTCTTTTGCACAAGCATTTTCTCACTTTCAGGGTGCTACAGTTAATTTGTGGTCATGTAAATCTCATTTGTAATAAGTTGTAGCGCAAAACAGTTAATTTTTTGATCATGCAAATCTCACTTGCATTTTAATTACAGTTTATTTTTTAATTAATTTTAATTTTATTTTATTTTGCGATTAACTTTGTGGCTAACTTTTTCACTTCCACTTCATATTACCATCCAAACACCTAAAAAGATATAATATTTTTCAAATCACACTTCCTAACAACATCCAAACACCGGAAAAACTTATTAACCAATTCTCAAGTTTCAAAGGCAAACTATTACTACTTCCTCACTTTCTCCACTCCACCCTTAACCAAACAGGCCCTAAGACCATATGCCCTTACACCCCAAGCCAATATTGTTTGCTTTTATTGTTGGTTTGTTATTTGTTGTGTTTTAAATTCACTTGTTTATCTAAACGAAGAGACTCATTCATCTAAAAAAAAAAAGATCAATGTAATTAATGCATTCGCAGATGGGGGTGAACGAAGAGAGAGAAAGAGCTAATTTTGAAAGAGACTTCTTCCACAATAAAGTATTTGTTTGTCAAAAAAAAAAATAGAAGAGATAGTGAGAGATAAGAAAAAATAATAATAAGAAAAAAAATTCTCCTGTCCCTGAGTTCGAGCCTTCTATAGCAAAAATTAAGCGAACTAAAAACAGATCTGAGCTCACTAATCTTTACTCAACTCTAGAGTTTTCTCTTAAAATTTTTAGTGTCTCAATGAGATCATAAGCAAAAGTAATCTTGAATTAAAAGAGATCAAATAAAAACACATAAGATAGTTTTTTTTTTTAAAGAAATCGAACTTCAGTTTTGAAATCATTTTTTGAATATTAAACCATCAAAGCAATTAAGTAAGCATGGAATAAAGACAAGTTCTTTTTTAAAGATAACTTCAAGAGTAAATTCAAAAACCAATCTTATCCTCATGTGTAACAGTTGCCCCATTTAAAGTATTTTTATTTCCTAAAATATCAATATTTCATGCATGATATTTTAGTATTTTCTGCGTATAATACGCTTATGGAGTAAACCCGTATTAGACGGGTATTATACGGTACGTATATACAGGTATATACGTAAGTATTTATACAGGTATAAAGATTTCTTCCTCCCCAAGTTTCCTTTTCTCTCTCAAACTTCTCCAAGCTTCTCCAAGGTTCCATCAAAAATATCTCCATCTCCATGGCAAGTTTTGATTGGTCAAGAGAAAATATCATACTATTTTGCAAATAAACCCCTCTCTTTTATAATTTTACAAAAATTAAAGGACACATGGCAAACTTTTGTGGAGGGACACTTGGCAAAATTCTATGGTAAGATTGAGGCTATAAATAGAGAAAGAGGAAGAGAATTCAACACTTTTTCAAAAAAGAACTCTCTCTCTTCAAACACTCTCTCTCTAAAGAATTCTCTCTCTCTCCTTTTTTTTTCAAGTAGCAACAACAAGGAAATCAGGCAACAACTACAAATAGCCAAGATCAGCCTTACAAGTGAGTAGAACATACTAAATCTTGGTAATATGATAAGTAGAAATGAGTAGAAATGAGTAAAAAGGAGTAGAAATGAGTAGAAATGAATATGCTATGACATAAGCATGTAGATATGCAAATATTGAGCCTATGTGTGATGTAGGATCATCTGTTTAATTTCTGTAATTGTTTATTTCCGTTGCTTACAAAATTATGATATTTTACATATCCTGCATATTGATATGAGATGATGATATATGTGTTTGTGTGTTTTCGGAGGAAGGGACCGGGTTGAACCGGAGGAGTAGAAGGGGAGAACATATGTGTATATATGTTTGTAATTGTGTTTGTGTGTTTTCGGAGGAAGGGACCGGGTTGAACCAGAGGCGTAGAGGAGGGAACATATGTGTATATATGTTGTGATTGTGTTTGTGTGTTTTCGGAGGAAGGGACCGGGTTGAACCGGAGGCGTAGAGGAGGGAAACATATGTGTATATATGTTGTGTTTGTGTTTGTGTGTTATCGGAGGAAGGGACCGGGTTGAACCGGAGGCGTAGAAGGGAGAACATATGTATATATGTTTGTGTACGTGTATATGGACATGATAGAAGTCCTATGATAAAATCATGCATGATTCTTTAATTTCAGATCTGAAATAGAGTCTTAAACAAGCTGTTTTATGTGAATTAGTCGACTAAGTCCAGGAATTAGTCGACTATAGGTGTAATATTTGAGGCAGAGAATTGCTGATATAGCAGTATTAGTCGACTACAAACAGACTGTAGTCGACTAAATCTCAGAGGCAGAGTGTAAGCAGAAGTTAGAAATCTGTTTTTCACAGTTTTAGTCGACTAGGACCTACTACCAGTCGACTAATAAATTCCTTTAGTCGACTATATCAAGAGGGTAGTCGACTATAGATGTCACAGAAAGTATCACAACTTTTCACAGTTTTAGTCGACTAGAGGAAACTTCCAGTCGACTAGTCATTGGTAGTCGACTATACCAGGAAGGGTAGTCGACTACAAAGTCTCTGTTTGATCAGTTAAGAAGCAGGTACGTGTAAAGCAGTTTTAGTCGACTGTAGTCCAAGCATTAGTCGACTTGCAGTTGTTAGTCGACTATAGAAGTGGCCTAGTCGACTAATAAGGCATTATTCTGTGTTCTGTTTTGGTTCATGATGGATTTGAAATCCAATAAAAATAGTATGTTGATACTCATGACAACTGGATGATTTACCCTGTATACCTACCTGCTAAGTGCATTTAAATATTGTTTTACTCACTGAGCCGTCAAGCTCACTCTATTCACACTCCACTACAGGTTTGGACAAAGGCAAGGGTCTGCTTAAAGCGGTAGCGCGGACATTATCGCCGGTACCTCAGCAGCAGTAGGAGTTTCTTTATTGGATATACATGGTTTTGTATAAGTATGTTTATGTTTAGTTGAGTTTCTATTGTGGCATGTAAATATTAAAGAACTTGGTGTTGGACTATTATTGTATGAACATATCCAAGATTGTGTTCTCGTGGATTAGTGATCTATAGATGTTAGTATGCTAAGTTTCAATAAATCATACATGTTATGATGTATATGTCGAAGCATTGTGTACTGATGGGTCCCACGCTTGGATTATATGAGATGATTATGTTTAAAATGAAAAATTTTTACTGGGACCGTTACAATTGGTATCAGAGCAATGGTTTAGATGTAGAAGTAGTAAGAGATGATGAAATTGTTAGGTGTTACATATAGACATGTGATTATAGTTAAGTAGTGGGTCTTATATGACAAGAAGTATGGTTATAAGTGTGTCCAATTATATTGATTTTTGATGATAGTCATATGATTAAGATGATTTCATGGACTTGAAATTGATATGTACGTTTTGTTTACATATAGATGGGGACTCTGATATATTCTGGTCAGCCTCTAATTCCGACAGCTCGAGTAAGAGCTGGATAGCGGATTCGATGGACTGGGATATGAATCAGATGAAACTGACCCTGCAAAAATGATTATGCCCCTGAACTGGATAGATGGTGAAGAGGTCGAGTCGCAGGCATCTAACAAGCCTGAACCTACCCGGTTGACACAAGTAGTGTCATAGGAGATTCGGTTGAAGTATCAGTAGTGGAGCACTCGAGTACGATTAAGGAAGAAACTCGAAGGGGCTTTACTTATGGAGGTGTCTTTTGGAACGAGACATGGGAAAAAGACATGGATCGATATGATGACTTAGATGACTGGCACTGTGCCGGGGATGAGTCATCGGAAGAAGACCCCGAAGAGGAGAACCCCGAAGAGGATTTGGATAATAACAACAATACTAGTAAGGATCCTAGTGGGGATACCCCACCCTGTGAGGGGTGAATCTTATAACTGACACTTTTGATGTATTTATGTATATAGGCCTAATATGTTAGATAATGGATATCCGTAGGGTTGTTGTATGTACCCTGGCATATATCTTATGAATGCGCAGGAAGTAGTCCGGATATTCCAGTAGGCAGGCATGTCGGAATGACACTTTTTGTATCCATGATGGATGTAACTATATATACATATATAACAAGTGTTGTTTCACAAGTGACATTATTAGTATGAGTATATGAGAAAAAGTTTTATCCCTACTTAATCCAAATTGTGTAATGTGTTGATAAGACGCCCTTTATTCATGTAGGAAGAACGCATGGATTTGAACCAATCACTACCTGAGGATACCCTGTCACTCGATACGACACATTATAGCGAGATGGGGAGCGCGCACCCCGCGGACAATAATGAAGACTCTGAAGCTCGAAATAGAGGGAATGAGGAGACTCGGGGGTGATGCCGGACTGGCTCGCGCAATTAGTAAACAGGGCGAGCAACAACAGTTTCATCGAGCACTGGAGCAGTTTCAGAAAATGAAACCACCCGTATTCGAAGGGAAGGCGGACCCTTTGCAAGCCGAAGCATGGCTTCTACAAATAGAAAAGATTCTGGAAGTCATGAGTTGCACTGATGAACAAAAGGTGTCCTTCTCTCTTCTTTTATGTTCCAGAAGGAAGCGGAACATTGGTGGAGGGGCAGTGAAACTTAGTAGGAAGAATACAAGGGAACCAATCACCTGGGAGTTCTTGGTGAACAAATTCACTGAGAAATACATTCCGGAGACAGCCAGAGATAAAATGGCAACAGAATTCTTGGAACTCCGTCAAGATTCTAAGAATGTATCCCAGTATGATCAGAAATTCACTCAGCTATCCAGGTATGCTGATGCTTTGGTTAGGAGTGAAGCAGATAAGACAAAGAGGTCGTAAAGGGCCTAAGATCAGATATTCGGGGCCGGCTGATTCCATTACAACTGAGAAATTATCTCCAAGCAGTAGAAAGAGCTTTGGAGGTAGAAATGGACATACAAGAAGGTCAGGAGAATGGGTGGAAGAAATTCCCAATTCTAAGCGCCCCGTTATCAAGAACCTCCTATGAGGACGGCATCAGGACCAGCCAGTAGCAAGAGGATCTGGGTTTAACACCTATAGAGGAGGAGGAGCCAGAGGCGGGAGAACGTGGCTGAGGAATAGAGACACCGCCTCGAAGACACAAACTACCTCTGCGTTCCATCCCAGAGGCTCGGAGGCTCCTTGGTGTCAGAAGTGTAGAATAAATCATTTTGGAAACTGTCTCCCAGACAGGTCTTATTTTAATTGGTGGAGGAGTGGGACATCTAAGGAAAAATTGTCCAACCACGCGTGGAAGCCAAGGATTTAGTAGAGGAAATGGAAGGCCGATTATGAGGACGAATCCTTCCAGAGGACAAGCCAGTAACTCCATGCCACCCAGTAATGCTCCACGTTCTGCTGTAACCCAGTCATCGGTTCAGCAACCTCGGATGCAAGGCAGAACCTTCGCATTGAACCACCGAGAAGCAATGGCCTCAAATGCAGTGGTGGAAGGTATGATCTCCGTATCAGGACATATTGCTCATATTTTATTTGACCCTGGAGCTACTCATTCATTCGTATCTAGTGCTTTTGCTTATAAATTACATCAAGAATCAAAACCCCTAGGATTTCAATTGGTTGTGTCTACACCTATAGGGGAGAATTTAATAGCTAGCACTAGATATACGAATTGTGAAGTAATAATTGGAGAAATGAAGACCTTTGTTGATCTGATAAAGCTAGGCGAAATGGAGTTCGATGCCATACTAGGAATGGACTGGTTGTCTGCCAGTGGTGCTTATGTGGATTGTAATAAAAAGAGGATTATCTTTAAAATGGAAGGGACTCCAGAGTTTATCTTGAAGGAGAGAAAGGAAATTATGACATACCTCACATATCAGCCATCAAAGCCACCAAGTTATTGAAGCAAGGGTGCCAAGGATTTCTGGTTTCGGTGTTGGATACCACCAGAATTGATGTAGATATTATGACTATTCCAATTGTGAATGAGTTCCCTGATGTATTCCCGGAAGACTTACCAGGGTTGCCCCCAGATCGGGAAGTAGAATTTACAATCGATGTAATACCCGGTACTGCCCCAATTTCTAAGGCATCGTACCGTATGGCCCCTGCAGAAATGAAAGAACTTAAAACTCAATTGCAAGAATTATTAGACAAAGGTTTTATTCGGCCAAGTATATCTCCCTGGGGAGCACCTGTCCTATTTGTCAAGAAGAAGGATGGGAGTATGAGATTATGTGTTGACTACCGGGAATTGAATAAAGCAACTATCAAGAATAAGTACCCTCTCCCTCGAATTGATGACCTATTTGATCAATTGCAAGGGTCTTGTGTATTTTCCAAGATAGACCTTAGATCGGGGTATCATCAGTTGAAGGTCAAACCTGAAGATGTGCCCAAATCAGCTTTTCGGACAAGATATGGACACTTTGAATTTCTAGTCATGCCTTTTGGACTCACTAATGCCCCGGCAGCATTTATGGACCTAATGAATCGGATGTTTCAACCATACTTAGACCAGTTTGTAGTGGTATCATTGATGATATTCTGGTCTATTCAAAGAATAAGGAAGATCATGAGAAACATCTTAATATTGTCCTTCAAATCTTGAGAAGAAAGCAACTCTATGCAAAATTGAAGAAATGTGAATTTTGGCTTGAGCAAGTAGGATTTCTCGGTCATATTATATCCAAAGAGGGGGATAGCAGTAGATCCGGTAAAAGATTGAAGCAATCCGAGACTGGCCCAGACCTACTAATGCTACTGAAGTTCGAAGTTTCTGGGATTAGCAGGATACTACAGAAGATTTGTAGAAGGATTTTCTTTGATTGTGGCACCAATGACCCAATTAACCAGAAAGAATAAGAAGTTTGTGTGGGGAGAAGATCAAGATAGGAGTTTTCAGGAAGTTAAAGCCAGATTAACATCTGCTCCTGTCTTAGTAGTACCTTCAGGGACTGAAGGATTTGTCATTTTAGTGATGCATCAAAACTGGGATTGGGATGTGTATTAATGCAAAAGGGAAAAGTTATTGCCTATGCATCCCGGCAATTGAAGACCCATGAAAGGAATTATCCCACTCATGACTTGGAATTAGCCGCTGTGATCTTGCTTTAAAGATCTGGCGACATTACTTGTATGGCGTGTCTTGTGAAGTTTTTACTGATCATAAGAGCTTGAATATTATCTCACACAAAAGGAACTGAATATGAGGCAGAGGAGGTGGTAGAACTAATAAAAGATTATGATATTACTATTCAATACCACCCTGGGAAGGCCAATGTAGAGCTGATGCTTGAGCCGGAAATCGGGAGGAAACACTGGCCACCTTAATGACTCGTCAAGTAAGACTATTAAGAGACCTAGAAGAGATGCAAATAGAAGTGCGAGTCATTGATTCTTCAAATCGGTATCAACTGAATCAAGTGAGTATCCAAATTAATCTATACGACAAGATTCAAAAAGGCACAACAAGAAGATACTCAAATAAAGAAGATGATGAAGAAAGTGCAAGAAGGAGAACTCAAGGAGTTTCACATATAGAAGGTGATGTCTTAAGACTTGGACACAGACTATGTGTGCCAGAGGTAGCAGAGATTAAAGAAGAGATAATGAAGGAGGCTCATAATACACCTTATACAGCTCACCCCGGAAGCACAAAGATGTATCAAGATCTACGTCATAACTTCTGGTGGGATGGTATGAAGATGGACATTTCCAATTTGGTCCACAATGTTTAGTCTGTCAACAAGTAAAGGCTGAACATAAGAAACCCACAGGTTTGTTAGTACCTTTTACCTATTCCTGAATGGAAGTGGAGTCAAATTGCTATGGATTCGTCACTGGACTTCCTCGGACGTCCCAAGGACTGGATACAGTCTGGGTAGTAGTAGACAGACTCACCAAATCTGCCCATTTTCTACCTATCCGGATCAATTATTCAATGGAAAGATTGGCTCAGGTATATGTCCGAGAGATAATTAGATTACATGGAGTACCTGAATCCATTGTATCAGATCGGGACCCAAGATTTCAATCCAGATTCTGGAAAAGTTGTCCAGAGCTATGGGTACTAACTTACAATTCAGTTACAGCAGCCCACCCCCAAACGGATGGACAGTCAGAAAGGACCATTCAAATATTAGAAGATATGTTGAGAACCTGTGTACTGGATTTTGGGGGAAGTTGGGACAACTATCTACCCTTAGTGGAGTTGCATATAATAATAGTTATTAAATCCACTATCGGTATGCCTCATTTGAAGCATTATATGGGAGGAGGTGTAGATCACCAATCTGTTGGGAGGAAGTTGGGGACAGAAAACTATTGCCCCGATGTAATTCAAGAAGCTACAGAAGAGAAGACAAGCTAATCAGAGAAAGGATGAAAGCAGCCCAGAGTAGACAGAAAGCTTATGCAGATAATCGTCGCAGAACTAGAGTTTGAGGTAGGGGATAGTGTTTTCCTAAAGGTATCTCCTATGAAAGGAGTGAGACGCGCCGGCAATAAGAACAAATTAGCCCCTAGATATGTGGGTCCGTTTGAAATATTGGATAAGATTGGACCGGTGCTTATCGTTGGCCCTACCCCCTGCCTTAGAAAGGATGCACAATGTATTTCATGTATCTCAGCTGAGGAAGTATGTGCCGATCCTGCTCATATCATCTCCTATGACCCCTGCAATGATAGAAAGACATGTCCTACACGAAGAACCAATACAAATTCTTGATCGCAAAGAGAAGCAGTTGAGAAGCAAAAATATTCCTTGGTCAAGGTTTATGGGAATCAAAAATATAGAAGAAGCCACTTGGGAACTGGAAGAGGAGATGAAAAAGACCTATCCGCATTTATTCCAAGGTACGTTAAGTTTCGAGGACGGAAACTTTCATAAGGAGGGTAGAATGTAACAGTTGCCCCATTTTAAGTATTTTATTTTCCTAAAATATCAATATTCATGCATGATATTTTAGTATTTCTGCGTATAATACGCTTATGGAGTAACCCGTATTAGACGGGTATTATACGGGTACGTATATACAGGTATATACGTAAGTATTTATACAGGTATAAAGATTTCTTCCTCCCAAGTTCCTTTCCTCTCCAAACTTCTCCAAGCTTCTCCAAGGTTCCATCAAAAAATATCTCCATCTCCATGGCAAGTTTTGATTGGTCAAGAGAAAATATCATACTATTTTGCAAATAAACCCCTCTCTTTATAATTTTACAAAAATGAAAGGACACATGGCAAACTTTTGTGGAGGAACACTTGGCAAAATTCTATGGTAAGATGAGGCTATAAATAGAGAAAGAGGAAGATAATTCAACACTTTTCAAAAAAGAAACTCTCTCTTCAAAACACTCTCTCGCTAAAGAATTCTCTCTCTCTCCTTTTTTTTCAAGTAGCAACAACAAGGAAATCAGGCAACAACTACAAAATAGCCAAGATCAGCCTTACAACGTGAGTAGAACATACTAAATCTGGTAATATGATAAGTAGAAATGAGTAGAAATGAGTAAAAAGGAGTAGAAATGAGAGAAATGAATATGCTATGACATAAGCATGTAGATATGCAAATATGAGCCTATGTGTGATGTAGGATCATCTGTTTTAATTTCTGTAATGTTTATTTCGTTGCTTACAAAATTATGATATTTTACATATCCTGCATATTGATATGAGTGATGATATATGTGTTTGTGTGTTCGGAGGAAGGGAACCGGGTTGAACCGGAGGAGTAGAGGGGAGAGAACATATGTGTATATATGTTTGTAATTGTGTTTGTGTGTTTTCGGAGGAAGGGACCGGGTTGAACCAGAGGCGTAGAGGAGGGAAACATATGTGTATCTATGTTGTGATTGTGTTTGTGTGTTTCGGAGGAAGGGACCGGGTTGAACCGGAGGCGTAGAGGAGGGAAACATATGTGTATATATGTTGTTGTGTTTGTGTGTTATCGGAGGAAGGGACCGGGTTGAACCGGAGGCGTAGAAGGGGAGAACATATGTATATATGTTTGTGTACGTGTATATGGACATGATAGAAGTCCTATGATAAAATCATGCATGATTCTTTAATTTCAGATCTGAAATAGAGTCTTAAACAAGCTGTTTTATGTGAATTAGTCGACTAAGTCCAGGAATTAGTCGACTATAGATGTAATATTTGAGGCAGAGAATTGCTGATATAGCAGTATTAGTCGACTACAAACAGACTGTAGTCGACTAAATCTCAGAGGCAGAGTGTAAG